>JAXIVJ010006976.1:0-63363 GCA_036785665.1 Chirona hameri
TTGCGCTTCATCCACGTAAATTCTCGGTCGTTCGGATGTTCGTGCCTCAAATGTCTATCAAACTATGTGTCTCCGTTATTTTCATGAATTCTGCTTTAGCACATGCATTGTAATCGTGTATATAGTTTGAGTCATTAAGACGATCGATTACAAAATTAAAGTCACCGCTATAATTATATTGTCTTGAGGGACCTGTTGTAACAGCTGATCAATATCACTAAAGACCTCAGGACAGTCTTCATTCGGCCCATAAATACTTACAAGTGTGATATTTGTGAATGTACTTTGCAAATGATGGCTACGTAATTCCCATCGGAGTCATACTGTTCAGATATTATATCATGCTGTAATTTTTTTCTTATCAATATGGAAGTGCCTCTACGTTCGAAGTTTTACAAGCATGGTAACACTTCCCGGGTCTATCAAAGCAGTTCATTGAATTGACGGTCACGTGTGTGTCCTGCAAAAATATGACATCAAATTGAGAATTTCTTAAATAGTTCAACACGTCTCTCTTTTCTGCTGCCCAGAGAGACCTCTGCAATTCATTGACATGATGTTCAGATCAGTCAATTGGAATTTAGGTATGTGTATATGTAGTACAATAGTTCTTACTTTTTGTGAGATGGATATAAGGGGGGGAGAGGGCTGCAAACACTTCCCGAACCCGGTGAGCGACGGCAGACTCCGGGCCGGAGAGCCTGTCGGTCAGCTGAGCGCAGACTCGCGGTAGTCACCGGCGCCAGCGTGAGCACAGCCGTCGCCGCCGCCGCCACCAACGCCGCCACCGCCGCCGCCACCGCGCCACCAGCGCCCCCGGCCGCCACCGCCGCCGTCACCAGCGTCGCCACATATGAAAAAATACGGCAAAACATACAAATGCACAACGAAAACGGATGCAAAAGTGTAAGTTCGTGCAAGCATACAATAACAATACAATGACCCGGTAGGTCGCACCGCTTTTTAGGCAACGTAGCGACCTTATATGACTTTTATTTATATGACTCGCATGATTACCGAGCGGGCGCGAAGCGCCCGTGAGGTTTCCGTCAACTTACTAGACGAATTTACATTTGACCCGGTCCGAACCGGCCAAACCGGCCGTACAGACGCTTTTCGGAAGCTAATAACCTTGCAACCACTGCTCCGATTGAGATCGGGTTTTCACCATTGGATAGGACCATCAAATCAATTTTGATTTGTGTATGGTGCATTCTAATAGAGGTGGTGCCACAGCGCGTGGCACATGCAAATGTCGAAATTAACCAAAATATTTATTGAATTTTTTATTTTATTTATCTAAGCATTAATGTATACGATGAAGCATGCAGCGCTCAGGACGTACTCTCTTTTGGCGGATTCGAGAAAGGAGATCCTGACAAATGTAATACAACTTATTGTGTATCAAGGCCGTATAAGAGAGGTAGAACCGTCCGGCAATTTTAGCGCCATTTTCGTATAACATTAGCGTGACGTCATTGGTGCCTACACTCCCCTCGCGCCTCACAATACATGGCACGGTGCGCCATCTTGCGGGCGCTGTAGACGGTTACGGCGGTTTGCTGAGACTTCCCCTACATCAAAACTGGTTTGAAATGGCGACTATCAGACACGTATCGACGTGGCCGTATAATATACTGAATTGCGACTCACAAATTGGTATCAAGCCGCCCGAACCTCCATCCGCCGCCGGAGCCACCGGAACCGGGGCCCGTCCACCCGCCGCTCGAACCGAGGACTGTTCACCCGCCGCCGTAGCTACCTGAACCGGGATCGTCTACACGTCGCCGTTGCGGTCTTTATCGGCGACTGTTCATCCGGCGTAGAAACCGCCTGAATCGGGGGCCGTATTCCGCAAGCTTTCACTCTCCTCACCCACGCTCCACAGTCCGACAGGGCACAACACAGCCGCCGGCCCTGAGCCGTGGACACAGGACCCCGCGGCTGACAAACTACTCAATCCCGCTCCACAGTCCGACAGGGCACAACACAGCCGTCAGTCCTCTGAGCCGTGGACACATGACCCCCGCGGCTGTCAGACGGCTCCACAGTCCGACAGGGCACAACACAGCCGTCAGTCCTCTGAGCCGTGGACACATGACCCCCGCGGCTGTCAGACCGCTCCACAGTTCGACAGGGCACAACACAGCCGTCAGTCCTCTGAGCCGTGGACACATGACCCCCGCGGCTGTCAGACCGCTCCACAGTCCGACAGGGCACAACACAGCCGCCAGTCCTCTGAGCCGTGGACACATGACCCCCGCGGCTGACAGACCGCTCCACAGTCCCGACAGGGCACAACACAGCCACCAGTCCTCTGAGCCGTGGATACATGACCCCGCGGCTGACAGACCGCTCCCCAGTCCGACAGGGCACAACACAGCCGCCAGTCCTATGAGCCGTGGACACAGGACCCCGCGGCTGACAGACTACCCAATGTCGCTCCCCAGTCCGACAGAGCACAACACAGCCGCCAGTCCTATGAGCCGTGGACACAGGCTGGCGGCGCGCCGTGTCGCTGCTGCCGCCGTCTTGGCCTGGTTCAGCCACCTGATCCGCAGATGCAGACGCGTGGTGACAGCTCATCTGCCGCCCCTCGCATGCTGGCGGATCTGCTTGGCGGCGCGCCGTGTCGCTGCTGCCGCCGTCTTAAGCCCAGGCTCCACTATGCGTGATAGTACGCAAAGTACGCACGGTTTTTGCAAGTTTGCGTCTTTTTGCGTAGTCTAAAAATGTTCAGCTGATAGAAAATGCATTGACTGAGCTACACTGCAACAGTACGCAAAGTACGCATGAAATATCACGCAAACTTGCAAAAGACGCAGCACGGAAGTACGCAACTCTGCAAAAGACGCAAGTACGCAAAAAAGTTCAGAGTTTTGAACTTTTTTCCGGTTTTTGCAAGATTGCGTAGTCTGAGACAGTTGGCGGCGCATCGCCGGCAATCTGTATTGTCAATAACTCTTGATATAATATAGATAGAGACGTGCGAATGGCACCAATGTGTTTGTCTCGTCCAGATGCATCGCCCCAAATGCAACATGACATACCTGTGTCACCAAATGACATTGACCTGAGGTCAAATTTTGAAGTTGACTTCACCAGAACACCATTAATATTTTTCGAAGTGCATTGACGAGACAAACACGATGGTGTCAAAATTATTGTTCTATGTTCAACCGATACAAAGTTATTCACGATTTTGTGTTAAAGAAAATGCCATCGTAACCTCTGGAGCCTAAACTATTGAGTATTGACCCACGTGAAATCCCTGACTACTTTTAAGCCTGAGTACTCAAGCACTGATGCGTATTCATCAAAAGGATCAGTCTGCAAATCCCGGACGGTGTCAAAAAACGGTACGCAAAAGCACATGCGGAACTTTATATACTTTTGGGGTTGTAGCTACAACTGCATCCACAAAAACTACAACCCCAATCATTAATATTATAACCCCAACATTGCCAGTGAATGCCTACCCAAGTAAATAAATACAGTAAATGATACACAAAACTAAAGGATTTTTCACCAAAGGAATTTTCAATAACAATCATAATAAAACAATTAATAAATATATGAACACAGAAAAGGACAAACTTTAAAATGTTAGTAAAGTTTGTCATAAAATAACATTTAAAATCCAACAATAGGTAGTACAACATGTTATCCCAAAATTACTGAGAAAGACTATGTAGGTACCCAGGGGTGTAGGGCATATTCAGTTGGGTCATAAACACTATAGAACAACACTACCTACTGACAAACGGGTAACATTTCTGTCAATTTCAGACACCCACAAAATGGCAATCTATAGGTGTTAACATAAAAACATGAGCAAAACAAGATTGAGTGTAGCATATTTTACATTGGGCTTAGTTCTGGATAGGTCACACATTTAACATTAGAGTGCACCCTTACGTGGTTGGCAAAAGTTATATTACATTTTGAGCTAAAATATGCTGGTGAAATTGACACTTAATGAAGAACTTGAACAATATTGTACATATTTTGGTGTGTGAAAGACGTGAAGGCATACCAATCATCCTGAGCTGGAAAAAGACCACAAATAATCATAGACCCAAATCATGAGTTTAAATTTAGGATTAATTTATCACAACCTTCAATTTTTAGCCAGACAAACATTATTTTCACAAGATATACCTGGTCATCGTGTTGAAAAGTAGAGGGCCACATCAGTAAAAGTCATTTTAAAAGAGAATAGCCTAATCCAACATCAATCAAACAAAAACGCATGTGAAAACAGCATAAATATTGAAAGCAATATACAAGGGCAAAATAAATGTACATATTTGACATAGCTGCGTCATATTTGTCTCTTTTATTCAGCTACGTTAAATTAGCAGTAGATTGATATTGCTCAGTAGTATCAATCTATTGGGCAATCTAAAATTTGAGGCACGTAGCCTCAGAATTTCCTGAAACTTGGCAGGTACGTCCTCCTTGCCACGCTGAATACGAAAAACCTAAAATTAGTCTAGAACGCGGGCTACTTTCAGAGTTATACCGTTTTAGATATCTACAGTTTTGAGTCCCGTCGCCTCAGAATCGCCTGAAACTTGGCAGGTAGGCCCTCCTTGCCACGCTGAACACGAAAAACGTAAGATTAGCCTGGAACACGGGGTACTTTCAGAGTTATAGATTTGTTTAAGTTTTTAATGTCTGTCTTCCTTTATTTTGAAACGACTGCGCAGGAATTGGAAGCTTTCCGCGTCAAGTTAGCCAGATATTCAACTGACAGACATTCAAAACTTAACACGTTATAACTTTAAAAGTAGCCCGTATTCCAGGATAATTTTACGTTTTTCGTGTTTAGCGTGGCAAGGAGGACCTACCTGTCTAGTTTCAGGCAATTTTGAGGCGACGGGCCTCAAAATTATAGATTGGGCAATATCAATCAGCTGCTCATTTTACGTCCGTCTTTTATTATTCCTAAAAGGCATGGTATTAACCCTCGCCCTACAGGCGGGGGGGCTGACAGAACCCTGAGGGTTTTCTTGAATAACTTTTTACACATGCAATGCATCTTGCTGAAATTTTTGGTAGTTGAGTTTTACAACAATTATACGTAGGCTGTAAAACTTTAATTGAAATTGGTTGAGTAGTTTTGGAGATAATCATGTTTTGATGACGTCATGTTGGTAAAAAATGATAAATATTTGCAAAATCGTAGAAAACAGAGTTTTGAAACAAATTGCAAACGCAATTCACCAAAGATACAAAATAGCATTCTCTTTAAAATGGCGATCTCGGATTT
Organism: Chirona hameri; assembly: GCA_036785665.1. Taxonomy (NCBI): domain Eukaryota; kingdom Metazoa; phylum Arthropoda; class Thecostraca; order Balanomorpha; family Balanidae; genus Chirona; species Chirona hameri. The sequence goes on from JAXIVJ010006976.1 coordinate 5,276, forward strand.
GCAAAATTTTGGGGTTTTGACCCCTAATTGTTTTTTTGTTTTTTTAAATCCCACAAAATCAAAATTTTCAAAGATATTAGAAAAACCGGAATTCATGTGAGATTAATGAGTATGGACAATACCCATACCAAATTTCAAAGCAATATCTTCATTTTTGACTGAGTGATAGCTCTCTAAGTGTAAGAAACTGATGACGTCGTTTTTTTTAATATTTTTTTTTACTTTTTTTGACAAGATACGAACAAATAATTACATTTTTTTGTATTTCTGAGCCAAAACTGGTCTAGGAACATGCCTTTTTATTTACATTTATCAATTTCTAATTTTGAGGTTTTCTGCATGGCAAAATCTCTGTTCCGGACGTGGTAAGTCCGAGGTCATTCACTTGACCTGGAAGGTCACCCGTTGACCTGAAACCTAAAATTCGCATACTGTTAGATTGCTCTCATGACAGGCAACATGCTGGTTCTTACCGCATTGCTCAAAGTTACTTGGTTTGGAAGTTAACAGGGGGGCCTGTCAGACCCCCCCCCCCCCTACCGTAAGGCGAAAGTGAAAAAAACTCCCGTAGGGAGAGGATTAATCCATCACCGAAATGACCACTTTCTCATTGACTTCCATGTTAAAGCATCACCATTTATTTCTCAAGCTTTTATCCTAACCTAACCTAACCTCACCTCACCTCACCTCACCTCACCTCACCTCACCTCACCTCACCTCACCTCACCTAACCTCACCTCACCTCACCTCACCTAACCTCACCTCACCTCACCTCACCTCACCTCACCTCACCTCACCTCACCTCACCTCACCTCACCTCACCTCACCTCACCTCACCTCACCTCACCTAACCTAACCCTTGGAGCCAGTTTACATATTCCATCGGCCGAAGCCCGAAATCCTCAATATGTTGTGACGTTTCGGTGATTTTAAGTCATTTACGGTGATAAAGTTAGTTATTCGGTGATGGGATTAATGTATTGCCTTACTAAAATAATGCTGTTTGGTTCTCGCCTAATTTGTTTGCCTTGTGCATGGGTGGAGAATCCTATAGGGCAGCCCCGGCTGCGGCCGGGGCAACCTCAAAGTTGCCTCGGCGGGGCCGGGGCAGCCATTTTTGAGAGACCTTTTTTTGCAAGACCTTAGTTATTATTTAAAAAGAATAAAGAAACGCAAATATAATCCCAGCATAAAAATGCATACTTGGTACGACTATCTGTTAAAAATATGGGTAAAATTGCGCTTTCGGTGCGCTTTCGAAATGGGGGGGGGGGGAGTAGTCAAAGGAGGCTGAGCCTTGCCAACTTTGTCTTAGTGAACACCTCGGGCAGGTCAGAAAACTTATATTTTCGGGGGAGGCACAGTTGGGGTCGCTATCTCCGGTCTAAAAGAGACATATTGTCCGATCTAAAGGGGTGCCGCCGGCACTCACGACTCAAGGGGCGCCACCTGCACTCGAGAGTGGCACCTTTGGTGTCCAGACGCCCAGGAGAGGCGCCCTCAATCGTGATTCCCCCCGCATGTCCATGAAGTTAGCGACGGATTCGGATTCGAATTCAGCGTCGAGTAGCAATTCGCTTCACAATGTGGTGACAGGTCAATTGGGGCACGCTCATCACGAAATGGCATTCATTTTGACATTCACGGTAATCTTAGCCGAAGTTATTGTCCGATCGCCAAAATAATGGTCTCATTCGATTACTCGGGTCAGTATATAGCCGTAGCCTTCGCAACCTCACTCGTAGCAAATGACATTGGCCCTCAATTTCAAGATCAATGGCGATTGGATTAAACTTCGGGTCGTTTTGAGTCCTTTGACCTTGAAATTGAGGGTCAAGGTCATTTTCCACGCGTGAGGTTGCAAAGGTTACGGCAGATACTGACCCGAGGAATCTAATGAGACCATTATTTTGGCAATCGGCTTCTAACTTCGGGTCGTTTTGAGCCGCCCCGTCATATGGCCTTGAAAATGAGGGTCAATGTCATTTGCCACGAGTGAGTTTGCGAAGGCTGTGGAATCGAATGAGGAATCGAATTAACCCGAGGAATCGAATGAGACCATTATTTTGGCGATCGGACAATAACTTCGGGTTATTTGTCCTTTGACCTTGAAATAGAGGGTCAAGGTCATTTGCCTCCAGTGAGGTTTCGAAAGCTGCGCCTAGATATTGGCTCGAGGAATAGAATGATACCATTATTTTGTTTTGCGATCGGACAATAACTTCGGGTCGTTTTGAGCCACCCCGTCCTTTGACCTTGAAGATTATTTTGAAGATGACCTTGAATGTCAAAATGAATGTCATTTGCGTGATCAGCGTGCCCCAATTAAACTGTTCCCACATTTTGAAGCAAATCGCTACTCGACGCTGAATTCGAATCCGATTCCGTCACTAACTTCACGGACCGCCACGTGCCACGTGCCCCCTAGGCATGGGCCCGGGAACAGGGGGGCAGCGGGGGCGCTTGCCCCCCCCCCCCCCCCCTCCCCCCCAACATCTGGACCGGGGGGGCGGCGCCCCCGCCCCCCAACTTTGGCGAGAAAAAAAATCCCTAAAAATGAGCTCTTTCAATTTTCTTCACAAAAAGTTATATAAAATACGAAAGCCTCCTTATGTCACTTTCATTTTTATTTTTTTATTTTATAGCATGTCATAAGTATTATTATTATATGGCTTTGCTTTTACAGCAGCATCGTATACCTTTCTTTTAATTCCTTTTCCTTTTTCCATTAAATGTTCTATGAGATATAATGGAAAACTTTGGTAGTAGTACATTTGGGGGCAGTTGTCTGCTTGGCGCGTCGTCGTTAAAATGACGCACTGATGCAGTGGCGGATCTACGGTTCGGAAAAATGGGCAATTGCCCCCACCCCCCCCCCCCCCCCCCCCCCCCAAACCACCTGAAATCGGCTCAAAATTGACACATTTCCTGCTATAGAAGAAAATCTAAGCAACTTTTACCATGGAAGGTTTGCTTTAACCCTCGCCCTACGGGGGTCTTAAAACGACCCCCCTGATGTTTTTCTTGCATAACTTTTTAGACATACGACACATCTTGCTGGAATTTTCAGTAGCTAAGTATACAACAATTATACGTATGCTGCAAAAATTTCATTGTAATTGATTGAGAAATTTGGGAAACAATGATATTTTGATGATGTCATGTTGGTGGAAAAACGATAAATGTTTGAACAATCGTAGAAAACAGAGTTTCAAAGCAAATTGCAAACTCAATTAAGCAAAGATACAAAATTGTATTTTATTTAAAATGCCAATCTCGAATTTTCGAAGTTATGGGTTTTTGTTCCCCAAAATGAACAAAAACTGTTTTTTTTTGTGTGAAAAATTACCACAAAATCAAAATTTTCAAAAATGTTAAAAAAACGGAATACATGAGAGAGAACTGAGTATGGAAAATACTAACACCAAATTTCAAAGAAATATCTCTATTGTTGACTGAGTGATGGCTCCCCAAGTGTAAGAAATTCATGACGTAATTTTTTTAATAACTTTTTTGGACTTTTTTTACCAGATACGAATAAATGATTACCTTTTCTGTATTTATGAAACAAAACTGGTCTAGGAATATGCCTTTTTATTCACGTTTATCAATTTCTCATTTTGAGGTTTTCTGACAGCAAAATCGCTGTTCTGGACGTTGTCGATCGAGGTCATTCACTGGACCTGTAAGGTCACTCGTTGACCGGAAACCTAAAGATTGCATACAGTTAGCTTTCAAACATGACAGGCAACATGTTGGCTCTTACCGTGTTGCTCTTGGTTTGGAAGTTAACAGGGGGTCGTTTTAGGACCACGTAGTTATCCCACGTGTTTATCCTACGTGTTTATCCCACGTAGGGCGAAGGAAAAAGTTCCCGTAGGGCGAGGGTTAAATCAGCTATCAATGCATAAGCAAGCTAAATCCGATGAGTTTTCAGAATTATGTGAGACTTTTTTGAATTTTGCCCCCCCCCCCAAACTCCCGTCCTGGATCCGCTGCTGCACTGACGGCGATAAACATCTGCTGCATTTGGTTTATAAGTTTATCCCACGTCAACGTTACGGATGTGGTCAAACTGGCGAGCGGCCCTCTAGCTGTCCTCGAAGTCTATGCCGACGGGGCGGCAATTGCAAGCAAGAGTTACGTATATGTCGTAGGTTACCGTGATACGGTGATGAAGAGGTCAGTGAAGAGGTCACTGGTGGACTTCTTCAAGAGAAAAAAAGTCAGGCGTCAGGTACGAGTATTTTATCAGACGACAGGCGGGTTTACAAAGGAAACGGGAGGTGACATGACCACCACTTTTCATATTTTTTTATATTTTGATGTTAACTTGCGTCGTGCCGGGGGCGGGGCATTTAGACGCCCCCTCCCCTAAGGGCGTCTACCCCCCCCCCCCCCCCCGGTTTTTCGAGGATAGCGAAAAAACGGCGGCGCGCCGTTTTTGCCGTTTCAAAAACGGCGCACGGCGCACAGCACCACCGTTTCAAAAACGGCGCACGGCGCACAGCACCACCGTTTCAAAAACGGCACACGGCGCACAGCGCCGCCGTTTTAAAAAAAACGGTGCACGGTGCACAGCGCCGCTGTTTCAGCTGCTGTTTTTGGCACACCTGTTCGGCATCAAGTATCCACATTGTGTGCAATTCTTGACCACGGGTCTCTCAGGTCAGGTCACTTGACCACACCTCCAAATAAGTTTGCGGTTGTACCACAGCAACAGTTTTTGACCGATCGGTTTCAAACTTACAGGATTTCATAAGGTCATAGGTATATACAATTCGAGTATCTACGATTTTGAATATCGGTGACCTAAGGTCGCCGGTCGGGTCAATTTCGTGACCTCCCATTATAAGTCAATGGGGAAATATTAAAATGTTTCCTATTCCGAGGATACGCATATCAGTCCAATTCCTTCAGCATCATGTTATCATATGCTATTATTGATGATCCATGTTCAATTTTTGTTCAGTAACCCCTACAGGGTCAACCGAGGTCATCTGAGGTTACCAACACTTGTGTGTCAACAACTCTCGATAGAATGAATATAATGAAGTGAAATCGGCATAAATGTGTTTGTCTTGTCGAGACACGTCTCCCAATATGCAACATGACTTACTTGGGTCGCCACTTGACCTTGACCTGAGGTCAAAGTTCTAAGTTGATATAAACTGGGCCAAATGAATGTGATTCGAAGCGCTTTGACGAGACGAACATGATGTCATCAAAATCATTGCCCGTATCTTTATTAGGTAAACAGTTATTTTCTGAACGTTTTGCCAAAAAATAGCCCCTTTGACATTTGATGACCTCTGGAGCTCAAACTATTAACCTGAGATAAAATTGGATGACACGTTATGATTGAATATTTCAAGAGCTTTCGATTGTTTATTTTCGTTTGTTCCTAGCTATCATAAATCCCGAGATATTTGGGGGTTCCTGGAGCGATGTCCTAAAACTGGAAAATCTGACCTTTGATGACCTCTGGTGACCTCAATACTGACCTGAACAAAACAATGAAGAAATAGTTTGAAAGTTATTTTTGATGAGATTTCTAACCGTGTTTTCGGTTTTCCAATGAGGAAAATTTGACAACGAAAAGGTGCACCAAGATTAGAAGTGAGAAGATGCCAAAACAAAATATTTGGTTTCGCCCCCCCCCAACTTTAAAATCGTTCCCGGGCCCCTGCCCCTAGGGCCCCTTGGTTGCGCCCCTGTCCTCGGCCAGGGCAACTTTGAAAACAATTATCCACCCATGGCCTTGTGAATTGTGGGAAATATCAAATATGTTATAAGTATTTTTATATCTCACTGTAATATATAAAAGGACCGGACCTGGACCATCACCAGGAGGAGGTGCCTTTCTTGCAAAAAATGGCTAGTTGCTGAATCACACCATTTATGTACAACCTTAATATTGATATTGGCTGATTATTGTTGTATGAGCTACCATGAGGTAGTCTTTGCCTACTTTGACCCAACATGATACTTTCAATTTGTTTAAGATTGCACACCTCGCTGTTGCTAAAATACGTCAGTAATGAGGTATTACAACCTATGTTCATTCTAAGGTGTTAAACTTCAATTTTGCACATACTTCATTTTTATCATTAGTCGCTTTTACTAACCCCCCCCCCCCCCCCCCCCCGGTCGCCGACCCAATTACAACCCCAACGAAAAACAAAAAGTTCCGCCTCTGCGCAAAAGACGCTAACTTTCCAAAACCGTGCGTACTTTCCACGCATAGTGGAGCCTGGGCTTTAGCCTGGTTCAGCCACCTGATTCGCAGATGTAGACGCATGGTGACCAACTTGCGGGCGATCCGGCGATCCAGGTTTGATCGCTTCATCAGCAGGTCGGGCAGTAGACGGCCAACTATGCCCAGCTGCCGATCTGTGTTGCGACCCATCGCCAGGTGGAACAGCAGCTCGAATTCCTCCACCACGCTGGCGACGGCACCATCAGGCTGACGGCCCGGAGCCAGGAAAACGGCTGGATGGCGCCTCACTCGTTGGCTTCCCGAGTGTCGGGTCTAGATCTCGACATTTGGCAGCCACGTAACCAGCCACGAACGCCAGGGCTTGCTGCGCGAGACTGGACCCACCACCCGATATCTGCTCAGCCGGGGTGACCGGTGCCACTGGCTCCACAGTGACGGGCCCAACGGATCGCTCCAGCTCGTCCACTTCTCTGGACGTCTGGGTCTCGGCTAGGTCCTCGATCTGAAACCACAGGTATGCATCCTTTGAGCATACTGCATCATTTTAAAGACATGGAGTAAAAGCAGGAACAAATTTGCACTATTATTCTGCGGTCTTGCAACGTGGAATGCACCGCTCATCGGACGGTTTGTGTTGTTGGGAGACGGTAGCCGAGCTATATGTCAAAAATGCAGCAATAATTTGATCAAACCTCATCAAATTTTACTTAATAAAAAAGTTAAATTGAAGTTCATGGTTTTTCAGCACTGAACACACGAAAACGGCTCAGAAGATGACTCATGTTTATCCACAACTCACACACATTTGGAAAAAACCTATTACTTATTTTTCCTCTACAGAGGAATTTAGAGGTGGATGAAGGTAATTTGACATGTATTATTTTCTCTTCATCCTGAATTAATAACAGATATAATTCAAATAGATCAATGTTGGCATTTCTACCAGAGCTGAGGATTTAGTATGTTTTGGGATTTGATTCCTGGACATTTGGGGGTCAGGCTGGGATTCAAAATAAGAATATACATTAAAGGGAAATAATGACCTTTTTCCACAAAAATGGAGTTAGCGCTTAAAATCGCCAGACGAGACCAAAATATATTGTAAATTCATCACATTTTGCATGAAAACTTTCCTACCGAAAGATATTTCAAGTTAAAGTTGATAAGCGTTCCACACTTTTAACGACCGGTACTTGCAAGTACTTTTGGTCCTCATCAAACTGCGGGCTTTTCCCGTATTGTTTTTTTACGCAATGGAGTGGAAAATATATTGCGCGTTCTGCTTGTTGTGATTATATGCCCGGCGATCTTCTAAAACTAACAGCGATTGGAAAAAGTGGCAATAAAATCAGAAGCTCATCGATGCACATCAACGGCGGCATAGTTAGTGGTTGCGACCCTCAATTTTTGAAAATAAATTCATTTGTTTTCAACATTAGGAGTATTGTATAATTTGTCTGTGGCTGTATATAACACTATGCTTTATATTATCATGAAAAATAATAATTTTCCCCAAAAAAAAACTAACAAACAATAACACAAAACTGGCAATTAAATCGGAAGCTCATCGATGCACATCGACGGCGACCTATTTAGCGTCGGCGATTTGTTTGCAAAGCATTGTCATGCTTCTCGGCGCACTTAACCATTGTGGCGAGTTGTTGCTAGTAGCGCTTTCGTTCTCCATGGCAACCAGGCGTGAGCCAATGAAAAGCCAGAACGTATTCCCTTTCTGGCTTTTGATTGGCTGACGCCTGGTTGCCATGGAGAACGAAAGCGCTACTAGCGTGTGTCCGAGCAGCGCTCAGTTTGATCGGAAATGTCACAGAGCCTCCAAAAATGCCGCAATCGATGTGAACAATGGTAGGGAAGGGCGAATTTGTCAATGACCTTCATGAAGTACACAAGGTACTTGTTTTGTATTTTTCCCAAACTTACAACTTCGAATTTGGGAATAATTTTATTTAATTCTTAAATTTAAATAAAATAATTTTAAAACCATAGCGGTAGCCTAAGAAATTGTTGCTAACAAAATCAAAAGGTCATTATTTCCCTTTAAACTAGTTGAATCATAGCGTATATCGTAGCGTATATCTATAAATATGGAACATACCAGGGTCAAAGTGAGTATTTAGATATAAAGTAGAACCAGCAAAGCTGTATCACATTCAGTATACATTAAACAATTCCGCTCGGTTATGAATACACGATGGCCCCTGAAGCGAGCAGTTTCTTTAGCGTACTTTACGATAGTTATCACCCTGACATCGACAAGAGACGAGAGTTGCAATACAAGACCATTACATTACAACCAGATCAGTATAAAAAACAATTTATATCAATTTTAACATCGCATTCCACAAATTGTCACTCACCTCAGCATATGCAAAGCATATGCCCAGGGGGTGTCATGGCAATCTCCGTAACGTGTCCACCCTGTCCCAATGGCGTCATTTTCCAGCTCGATTTCCACCAATGGGGTGGCCGAATCGGGAGAAGCGTATTTCCTTTCGTAGACCGTCTCGTGGCACTTCTCGGTCTACCAAAGGAATTACGCCTTCGACCGGCGCGGCCGCCATGTTTATTTACGGTGGCGCATTCGTCACTGAACGATCTTCAACATAATTGTAGGTGAAACAAGTGTAATCCAGCTGTAAAAATACTTTAACCTGATAGATACTACTACAAAGTATCCTCAAGTCACCTTACTTCATCAACAACCAGGTGAAATAATACAAAATTCGCACTTCAACCAAAAACAGCATCCAGCGACAGTTCTCCGTGGCCAAAATCCAAACATTGCCTTATATGGGCATGGGCCTCGCTCGGTTGCATGCCTCGCTTTGACATCGTCTAGCGGCTCACCCTTGCAATTTAGGAGAAAATGTCCCAAAAGCGAGCTGTAGAGGACGTTTCAATCTATCATTTAGTGCTCAATTGATCCCTCTGACACCTAAAGTATGCAAATGGTAGGACGCGAAAGTAGGCCGATTTAACACTATTTGAATAGGGAGCGGGTGACGTCACGTGCACGTGACATCACTCATTTCGCTGCCTACCCCGGACGGGTCTACCTAGTCTCTATGGCCTTGGCATATGCCTAGCAAAACCGCCGCATCGCGAGAGCTCCAATGATCAACAACGCAAATGGCAAATAACGCAACCATGGCTACCATCGCGAGAGCCAATCAGATTGCGAGGCACCAATCACGTCACAGCCAGGGGCGCAGCCAGACCTTCAGAAAGGGTCACAAGCACCTGGGAGAGGCCCCCCACCCCCAAAAATACCCCTGGATATGAAAAACTCTACGGATTTCGGCCACTTTATTTTGGGAGGCCCCCTTTTTAACATTTTTCTTCGTCTACTTTTGATGAGCTGGATTGGACCAGGACCCTCAGTAGGCATTGTACTGAGCGCATTACTAATTTGTATTGTTACGTACAGGAGAGAAAACATATCTTAGCCATGACAACAGGTGGGGGTCGGCTTTTGAGTTTGGGGGGGCTGAAATGACGAAAAAATTACTCCCATTTTGATACGAGTATTTAAGCCTTTGCAGCAATTTTAAATGCTATAGTAGGTAGGTATAGTAGGTAGGTATGTACTTGTTAGTTAACGCCGCGAAGCGGCGCGAAATTTTTACGGTTTTGCCTGATAAAACCCAGAAATATAGGCGGTGTGCCTTGTAGAGGATAATAAGCTAAAAATTATATTCATGCAATTCAGCGTTACGACGAACCGATGACGATGACTATGGCTTCGTTATGACGATGACTACCGATGTGACGCCGCGAAGCGGCGTGAAGATGTTAATTTTAGGTCCTGGAAAACGAATTGTTAATATTGGAACCAGACCGTGAGGTGAGATGGCTTGGGGAGATGGTCCTGGCCTGTTTTGACTATTAGCTCTTCGGTCCAGCAAATTGTGCACCGCTAGAGCAGCTTCCGGGTGCCGATCTCCTCATCCTTGCGTTCGCGTCGCCTTTTTCGGAACTCGGTAAACTAGCTAAACATGTAGCCTGCTTGAAACTTAGATGTGAATATTTTATGAAGGAAATGGGCCCTGGGGCCAGCAATTACCGCCAAGGAGAGCCTCTGCCAGACACTTAATGCAATTCCTTTTCCCATTTTTCAAATTTGTATAAGCAATTGCGAAACTTGTGTCATGCCGCGAAGCGGCGCGAAATTTTCCAGTTTTTGACACTAGTTTTTTACATAGCTGGATTTTTACTGCACTGCAAAGACAATTTTTACGATAAATTGTTATTTTTCCCTCAAAAAGTGTGTGTGTGTGTGTGTGTGTGTATGTGTGTGTGTGTGTGTGTGTGTGTGTGTGTGTGTGTGTGTGTGTGTGTGTGTGTGTGTGTGTGTGTGTGTGTGTGTGTGTGTGTGTGTGTGTGTGTGTGTGTGTGTGTGTGTGTGTGTGTGTGTGTGTGTGTGTGTGTGTGTGTGTGTGTGTGTGTGTGTGTGTGTGTGTGTGTGTGTGTGTGTGTGTGTGTGTGTGTGTGTGTGTGTGTGTGTGTGTGTGTGTGTGTGTGTGTGTGTGTGTGTGTGTGTGTGTGTGTGTGTGTGTGTGTGTGTGTGTGTGTGTGTGTGTGTGTGTGTGTGTGTGTGTGTGTGTGTGTGTGTGTGTGTGTGTGTGTGTGTGTGTGTGTGTGTGTGTGTGTGTGTGTGTGTGTGTGTGTGTGTGTGTGTGTGTGTGTGTGTGTGTGTGTGTGTGTGTGTGTGTGTGTGTGTGTGTGTGTGTGTGTGTGTGTGTGTGTGTGTGTGTGTGTGTGTGTGTGTGTGTGTGTGTGTGTGTGTGTGTGTGTGTGTGTGTGTGTGTGTGTGTGTGTGTGTGTGTGTGTGTGTGTGTGTGTGTGTGTGTGTGTGTGTGTGTGTGTGTGTGTGTGTGTGTGTGTGTGTGTGTGTGTGTGTGTGTGTGTGTGTGTGTGTGTGTGTGTGTGTGTGTGTGTGTGTGTGTGTGTGTGTGTGTGTGTGTGTGTGTGTGTGTGTGTGTGTGTGTGTGTGTGTGTGTGTGTGTGTGTGTGTGTGTGTGTGTGTGTGTGTGTGTGTGTGTGTGTGTGTGTGTGTGTGTGTGTGTGTGTGTGTGTGTGTGTGTGTGTGTGTGTGTGTGTGTGTGTGTGTGTGTGTGTGTGTGTGTGTGTGTGTGTGTGTGTGTGTGTGTGTGTGTGTGTGTGTGTGTGTGTGTGTGTGTGTGTGTGTGTGTGTGGGGGGGGGGGGGGGGGGGGAGGGGGGGGGTCGACCCTCCATCGCCTTCAAAAAGTGGGGAGAGTTTGCCCAGACCTCCCCCGACCCTCCCGTCGGCGACGCCCCTGGCTGACAAATATTGCAGCACACACTCCTGAGAGGAAAATGGTTAAATTGTTTTGTACTACCATCACCCCCTCCCTCCCCCCCCCCCCCCCCCCCCCCCCCCCACGAATTCAAAAACGCATCAGACTTATCAAATAACCATTTTGAAACCCAAGAAAACATTGCACCAGGTGGGTCAGAGTACAGCACATTACCGCTCATTATAACCGCGCCGACCACGGCTAGCAGGCGCTCCAGCTATAGCAGGCGCTGCAGGCGACGGCTAGCAACCCCTGGGCAGGCTTGAGGGCCCCGTTCACAGACTCAATGGCCCTCTGGATAAGCTTGAGAGGGCCCTGAACAGACTCAATGGCCCCTTGGCAAGCCGAGAGGCCCTAAGCAGACTCTAATAGTCCCTGTGCAGGTTCGAGAGGCCCCTGGACAGGATCAATGGACCATTGGGAAAGCTCGAGAGGCCCCTGAACAGACTAATGGACCCTAGGCAGGTTCAAGAGGCCCTTGAACAGACCCAATGGGCCCCTGAGCAAGTTCGAGAGGCCCCTGGACAGGTTCGAGAGGCCCCTGAGCAGACTCAATGGGCCCCTGGACAAGCTCGGGAGGCCTCTGGACAGGCTCTAATGGCCCCTGGGCAGGTTCGAGAGGCCCCTGAACAGACTCGATGGTGCTCTGGGAAAACTATAATGGGCCCCTGGGCAGGTTCAAGAGGCCCCAAAACAGACTATAATGGCCCCTGGCCAGGCTCGAGAGGCCCCTGAACATTCTCAATGGGCCCCTGGACATGCTCGAGAGGCCACTGGGCAGGTTTTTGGGCCGTGGGTGGGCTCAATTGGCCCCTGAACAAGTGGACATGCTCTAGAGGCTCCTGGGCAGGTTTTTAGGGCCCCTGAGTGGGCTCAATGGGCATGCTCGAAAGGTCTCTGAGCATGTTTTTGCATCCTTGAGTGGGCTCAATGGGCCCCTGGACATGCTGGAGAGGCCCCTGGACAGTTTTTTGGGCCCCTCGGTGGGCTCAATGGGCCCCTGGACATGCCTAAGAGGCCCCCTGGGCCGGCTTCGAAAGCCCTTCAGTGTCTCTGAGGGCCCTTGGCATGCAGCAGAGTGACCCTTGCCTGGTTTGAGGGCTCCTCTGTGACTTTTTGAAAGCCATTTAGCTAATGCAAATGGTATCTGGACCAATCTCGGCGGGGCCCCCTGTGACCCGTAAGGGGGGGGGGGCAATTGCCCCCCTTGCCCCCCCCCCCCCCCCCCCCCTGGCTGCGCCCCTGGTCACAGCCCTGTACTGAGCGATTCAGAAATGGACCAATACGAAAGCACTACGACGGTAGCCCCCTGATTGAACACGTCCTCGAAGGTTTTTAGTACGAATACCTACTAAGAGGGGAAACGTTTTTTAGTACGGATTATTACTAAACGTTGCGAAGTTTAGTATCATTTCGTACTAATCAAGGGTTTAGTATCATTTCGTACTAATCAATGCATGCGCTCGTTAGCGATGGAAGGCCGGAAAAGGTGAATTTAGTGGCGTAAGTAAATTCATGATTCTGAGGAATCAGAATGGGTTGGATCAGGATGCATTTGAGTATTTTATCTACCGTGGTTGGATGTGTTGAGACTTCAGTGATTTGCCGTTAGTTATAGTTATCTTGGCCATGACCGCCATTTCTGTAGCGTCTTTGGTCAGGGACGGTTGCATAGGCAGCGTTTTAAGTTACCTTCAAGTGTGACACACCATTGGCCGACTAATACCGTTATATGTACCTAAGTGATTTGTATGTAGCACTACTACATTGCTGTTTTAACAGACACTCAAGACGTTGTGTTAGTACTCAGTGTTGACAAATGGGTGCAAAATGGGTGGGGGGTGGACAGTGGGTTTGGGGAGGGGCGCCAAATCCAGCGGCATATTTCCAAAAGGTTGTTGAGCGGGGGTAGCAGGCCGTCAGCGAAAAAGTTGTTGACGGGGTAGGCAGGGGCGTCAGCCAGCACATTTCTTGGAGTGGTGGGTCGGCTGAAATTACAGCAAAAATGTACTCCCATGTGTATGCCTTTGCACATTTTTAATGTGGTTTTCATGTTATAGTAGGTACTTGTTATTAAAGGAAATAGTTTACCTTTTGAAATGTTTATCCAACATGATTTGATTATATTTTTAATACAATTTCTTTTATATTGTCAAAACTGGCCTTATATCGCGCCTATTCAGGACAGAAGGCCGTAAATTTGTATTGTTTATCAAAACTATATGCATACTCTCTGAGTTAGTCAGCTGACGTCACGTGAATGTAAAAAATGGTTCAGCCAATCAGATTCAAAAGTGGTCATGTGAAGATAGATTCGCATTGAAGATGTGCCAACCGGCGGTAGGCGATTCGGTTGCTAGCACCAGCTTGCAAGCTGATTGGCTGATGGTATAGCCTCTGCCCGGGCTAGAACCAGTACAACATTCTTTCGCCAGCACCGCATTCCTTCGCCAAAAACTCAAATATATTCGGCTGGAGAGTCTTCAGTAAAGAAAACTTGCAGATAGGGGTTTCCCAACACGGGCTACAAATCTGCTATCTCAGTTTAAACTAATGTTGAAGGTGAACTATTTTCTTTAAGCCAAGTGGCAATTTTTTTTACAGGTTTGCATGATAAAACCCAGAAATCTGGGCGGTGGGCCTTGTAGAGGAGAAGAAGCTAAACATGTTATTTGTTCAATTCACTGGACACCATTGCAACAAACTGAAGATGGTGACGATGGCCATCGATGTGACAGCGCAAAGCAGCGTTACAATTTTGATTTTAGGTTGTGGAAAATAACATTTTAACATTGGAACTAGACTGTGATTGGAGCCAAGCTGAAGCCTGTAAAGTAACCCCTATTCCTGGTTGCTTATCTCTATATGATGAACAAATATTGAAATAATGTAGTTTTTCATTACATATTCCTCAGATAGTAAATATCGATGACCGGTGGCAGACAGCGCTCAATAGTACATATGATAATAATAACTTGATGTACATATGTACCAAACTGTAACAAACAGCTGGTAACAGTACACATGGTTTGAAAGCAAGAGGCAGAACAACGTTTCTGCACATAAATGGTCCCTGTGGATCTGGAGGAGCCTGGGGTGATATGGTTTGGGGAGATGGTCCTGGCCTGGCGGCGACGAGAACCTCCCGCCCCGCCCGGCCACTCAGTACTTACACACTTCCATGATTGTCATGATCATTGATCACACAGCACACGAGTACAACTGAAACGCAACAGCCCCGGGGTCTGTCACCGCAGGGCACCATCCATGGCATTACAACCCTGGTCCGCTGCTACCCGGCGGCACGACTGCTCCACTGCAGCCCAGCGGCAGGTCCGGCACCACCAGTGCTGCGAGCATTACTCGCAGGAACACTGGTCTGATGCCGTGACGTTGGCCGTTCCGCTGCAGCACACCACGTCGCTACCCAGCGGCACGTCCGGCACGTCCGGCACCACCAGTGCTGCGAGCATCACTCGCCCGCACTGGTGAGATGCCGTGACGTCGGCCGCTCCGCTGCTCCGCTGCTGCACAGCGGCACTACAGCTCCACCGCTCCGCTGATGCACAGCGGAACTACAGCTCCAAGGCTGCACAGCCGCACTACAGCTCCACCGCTCCGCTGCTGCACATCGGCACTACAGCTCCGCTGCTTCGCTGCTGCACTACAGCTCCACCGCTCCGCTGATGCACAGCGGCACTACAGCTCCGCTGCTGCACTACAGCTCCGGCACTACAGCTCCGCTGCTCCGCTGCTGCACTACAGCTCCACCGCTCCGCTGATGCACAGCGGCACTACAGCTCCGCTGCTGCACTACAGCTCCGCTGCTGCACAGCGGCACTACAGCTCCGCTACTCCGTTGCTGCACAGCGGCACTACATCTCCGCTGCTCCGCTGCTGCACTACAGCTCCACCGCTCCGCTGCTGCACAGCAGCACTACAGCTCCGCTGCTCCGCTGCTGCACAGCGGCACAACAGCTCCGCTGCTCCACAGCTCCAACTCAGCCGTCTCAGCTCCAACTCTGCTGTCTCAGCTCTACTTCCTCAGCTCTGCTGTCTCAGCTCCACTTCCTCAGCTCTGCTGTCTCAGCTCCGCTGTTCTCAGCTCTGCTGTTCTCAGCTCTGCTGTTCTCAGCTCTGCTGTTCTCAGCTCTGCTGTTCTCAGCTCTGCTGTTCTCAGCTCTGCTGCTCTCAGCTCTGCTGTTCTCGGCTCTGCTGTTCTCGGCTCTGCTGTTCTCAGCTCTGCTGTTCTCAGCTCTGCTGTTCTCAGCTCTGCTGTTCTCAGCTCTGCTGTTCTCAGCTCTGCTGTTCTCAGCTCTGCTGTTCTCAGCTCTGCTGTTCTCAGCTCTGCTGTTCTCAGCTCTGCTGTTCTCAGCTCTGCTGTTATCAGCTCTGCTGTTCTCAGCTCTGCTGTTCTCAGCTCTGCTGTTCTCAGCTCTGCTGTTCTCAGCTCTGCTGTTCTCAGCTCTGCTGTTCTCAGCTCTGCTGTTCTCAGCTCTGCTGTTCTCAGCTCTGCTGTTCTCAGCTCTGCTGTTCTCAGCTCTGCTGTTCTCAGCTCTGCTGTTCTCAGCTCTGCTGTTCATACCTCTGCTGTTCTCGGCTCTGCTGTTCTCAGCTCTGCTGTTCTCAGCTCTGCTGTTCTCAGCTCTGCTGTTCTCAGCTCTGCTGTTCTCAGCTCTGCTGTTCTCAGCTCTGCTGTTCTCAGCTCTGCTGTTCTCAGCTCTGCTGTTCTCCGCCGCAGCGCACCACCTCCGGGAGACCAACACGCATGCATTCCTCCTGCAGCCTGACCGACATTCGGCGCTCTGTAGCCTGGCAAATGTACACGGGCACACACTCACTCAGCGCCCTTCGTCTGTCCATCGGCGCCTCCCGAACCGCGCACATGGAGGTGGGCAGCGATACTCTCCGCTCCCCCACACGCGCACACACCTGGCTAGCCTCGGCTCCGGCGGGAGCCTCGGCTCGGCTCCGGCGGGGGCCACAGCTCCGCTTGGTCACCGCAGGCCATCACTGCCTCCGGCCATCGTCTCATCACCTTCGGTCCTCCCTCCCGACCACCTCCAATCGCCCACCAATGAAGCGTGGTGCCACCTCCTCCCCGCAGGTCCTAGTTTCTCCCTCTTCTTCCCGTCCTCCGCCCCGACGCGCTGCCGTCTTCTCCTCCACCACACAGCACGTCCTCCTCTCCTTCATCCGACAGCAGCGGGTCCAGCTGCAGGCTCACCAGGTCCGAAGTGCACGACGACGACAGCGCGCTGTACGCGCCGTCCCAGACGTCGCCCTCCGATTCGCAGCTCGACTCCAGAGCCATGCCACGCTGCTCCGGTTACCACTGCGGTCGTCGAGTCTGGCTGGAGCGGCGATCCCTGCACACCGGTTCCGTGCGTTGCCTCAATGGTGCCGAAATAGCTTGTAGCAATGTAACACTCAACAGAAAACACAACCGATGTATTCGGACAAACGCCCAAGTCCACGCAGTGTCGCCGCCCCAGCCAGACTGCCCGTCGTCCGCATTGACGGCGCTGTCATCACATTGACAGGCGGCGGCTGGCAGCCAGATGTGACCCACTCGGCCCAGGTCCCCGACCCAGCACGGCAGCCGTACTGCCATCACTGCCATACGTGAGAGCAGGGCTGCTCTGACGTCATTGCGTTTATGGCTCCATAAATGCAATGACCCTCGACGCGTGCGCTAACGAGCGCACCGACACGCTCGCCACAGATGACCACCTTCACGCTGGACCCCAAAAAGAGTGGCGGCAAGGTCAAGCCCGTGCTCCACTTCTGCGGTCAGCCCCTCGGGTACGAGGAAAACCCCACCTTCCTCGGGGTGAAGTTGGACAGCCAACTGACCTTCGCCGCACATATCGAGGCGCTCAAGAAGAAGATCGCGGGGAGAAGCTACGGAAGCCACCGCCGCACCCTCCGCGACGACTACCAGAGCTACGTCCGCTCCATCCGACTACGGTGCAACGATATTTTTCACCCACGCTGCCCCAGCGGTGCGGGAGCGTTTGGAGGTTGAACAGCGGAAGTGTGCGCGCCTGATCACCGGCTGCATCAAGCTCACCGACAGGGAGACCCTGACAGCGGAAGCAGACCTGCCCCCGCTGTCAGTGCAGTCCAAAGAACTTGCGGCCGGCGAGTATGCGCGCCTCACCCGCCTCCCACCGGGCAACCCTGCCCGCGAACTCTTGACGAAGACACCGATCCCGAGATTCCGCTACCGCGCTTACGAAGCGTGGAGACCTGCAACCTCGGTTTCCAAAGAGGCTGGCACATCGCCACTGCTGCCGGCGGACGAGGATGCCATACTTCCGCACAAATCGTGCCTGCGTCGAATCGGGGCGTGGGCCTGCGACACTGTGGGGCTGGACGGCCTCCCGAGGGAGCCCCTGGCGCTATTCCAGGGCGACCCGCCCTGGTGCAACCGTGGAGGCGACGTCCGCTTCGTACTCGAACTGCCGCGGCCCACAAGGAAAACGGACCCACCGGACAAGAGGAAGGCGGCGGTACTGGAGGCCTTGGCCCTCGTCCCCGCTCCGGACTGCACCATTTGGTCAGACGGATCTGCCAAGGAAAGAACCATCCATGGCAGAGGCACTCCGATCCCTCCACGAGTTGCCGGCCCCCTCCAGCTCCTTGATACAGAGCGTGCTGTGGTGTCCAGACTCCCTGTCCGGTCTCCAACTCCTCAGCCGCGGCCCGGACACCCAACAGATGGCCCTCGCCCAAAGCGTCTGGAGCCTCTCGACGCACTGGTTCACGGAGGCAAGGCCATCACGCTTCACTGGGTACCGGGCCACGCCGACCTCGCCGGTAACGAGGCAGCCAACCGCCTCGCCAACCAAGCGGCCGACGACTGCGACAAGAGTGAGGCGCCCATCGATATCTCCAGTGCCCGGACAGCCATCCGACGCTGGACGAAGGGCCTCGCCGAAACGCGGTCGCGTCGGCACCCTCACCGGTCACGGACGCATGGTCACGACGAGCTCGACCGGTGAGGACAATTCTCCGTCTCCCAGCTGCGTACCGGCTACTGCACACTGGTGCGAGCCACACTGCCCCGCCTCGGCCTGGTCGGGACCCGACCTGCCAGGCGTGCGGGGAAGAGGCAGAGGACGTGGGGTACCTGCTGGTCAGGTGCCCTGCCCACGATTCAGTCCGGTGCCGGTTCTGTGGGCACCTGCCGACCCTGGAGGAGGTGCTTTCGGGGCCGGCCCACCACATCGTGGAATACCTGCGGAGGGTGGGGCGGGTCACTGCGCCGGTCGACCCGCCTCCGTCAGCCGCGGCATTGTAACATTGTATTTTGGATAAATTCGTAAATAGTCATGCTTTATGTTAGGAGGTATGGGCATGTTGCATGGAAAATAGCATGTAAACTTAAAAGGGACTGAGCAGGTGCACTCATCGATGGCCTAAAGGTAGTGCGTCATGCATGTTTATTGTTTTGTAAATGCATGTTGTCCATTGTATTCGCTGCGCGAATTTGCTTTTTAACCCTCGCTACTTTTCCAATATTCCTCTTGAAAACACCGTTTCTTATAACCAGTTTGATTTCACCCGTCCTTACACAGACCATGATGCACTAATTGCGCCAGCTTATGGCTCCGAATCGGACGTGTACTATGCTGTCCGTCGGTGTCATTGGTAGGAGCTTGTTACTTGCAACGCACCGTTATCCTATCCTGTATTCACGTTCTGGTATTTTCTCCCTGTAAGGTCCAGGATCCCATCCTACCTGAATCCTGAAGCACTGTGCGTCGTCCAAACATCTCTGGAGATGATCTACGACTTGGCACAAGAGCTCGCACGAAACGAGGCCGAGCTGAAGTGAAGTAGTGCTGCCGAGAAGGTGCTCTGCCGTCGGCTCCAGCAGACCTGCAGCAGGGCTAAGCAGCGCGCGAAGAGGCTCCGGGAGCAGAACAAGGCGCTGCGCACCCGAAATGCCGCTCTCCAGGCGGCCTCCTCGCAAGCGAGTTCCCTCGCCGCCCGCGGCCCTCTGACTGCCGCCCAGCGCCGGGCCCTGGCCACGGGCAACCGTGTCTGCTGGTCCGACCAGGACGTCGGAAGATCCCTGGGTCTGCGCGTCCTCTCGCGACGGGCGTACTTGTATGTCAAGGAGTCAATAAAAGTCCCTTTACCGTCTTTCAGCACCTTGTCGCAGTGGATCCATCCATCATTTCCACGTGGTTCCAGGGATGATGGATTCCGCGATGTGGGTGCTTGAAGCGACCGTAACTGATCTCAGCGACATGGAGATGCTGTGTGTGATCGCGTTCGACGAGCTCAGTCTCGACAGCAGGGTTTGCTACGACCAGGGCCGTGACGTAGTGCTAGAAGCATCCAAGATGCAGCTCGTCATGGTTCGAGGTCTGACCGCTGCGTGGAAGCAGCCCATCTGGTACGATTTCGACCGGCCCATGACCTTGTGTGCTTCGAGCCATCATCTCTCGGATGCAGACCAGCGGCCTGAGAGTGACTGCCGCTGTGAGCGACATGGCCACCAGTAACGAGCGGCTGTGGGCCGGGCTGGGAGTCACCAGCGCTTTCACAAACCCAGCGGACCCAACAAGGTATTTGTTTTAGTACAGATACAGCTAACGAATCGATTAATTTGATTTATTTTTAGTACTCGCCTTGAATGGACGCAATGTTCGTCTCATATCGGATAAAGAACAATAGTATACCCGTGCTTTAATTCATTGGGCTGCACTTTTAACCAATAGGTTTTAGTCGGGTCGTTTCTTTTCTTTGCAGTTTATTCCTCCGAGAGCTTGAACATTCGTCGATTTTTTTTGTGTGCTAATTTTCGAACGGTATGGCCGCGATAAAGTTCAGTTGGACAAAAGTCCTGCATTGTTAAATTAAGGCCATGGTTACGGGCCGCTATAAGTTCACGGGAGCGGGAGCTTCCGATTACCGCCCGGGTGTGAGGCTTGTTTGAACAGTTCAAGGCTTTTATTGAACCTCACGATGAGTCTCTGAAACAGCATCACCATCGAATTGTCAGTGCCGGACAATATCAGGTCCTTTGATAAACCAGCTAACCCAATATCATCCTGTCATGTGGCAACCATCCTGGAGGACAGGTTACCGGATACACCTTTCTGCTGCTTCTGAAATCACTTTCGCGGTAATCTTGGCGGAAGACCCGTGGAAGTTGTCACCGGATGAACGCCATGGCCCAGTCTGAGGCTGCTAATCCTAATGAGAGTCGTCAGCGCATTCACGACAGACGTCGGAGACGTCAGACAGCTGACCAATTGGTTTAACTACCTGCTGAGTCTGATACACCAGATGGCCCATGACCTTTTTGTCAAAGCCAAGCACCAGATGCTACATCTCCGTTCATTGTGCGTACTAAGTAAGAAAAGTTGATCAGTTGGGAGTTCGGGGTAACCGAGCGCTTAAAGGCCACAGTACACAGTGAACCATGCAATTTCGTGAGCCAGCCGTCAGAGATCGGTGGCCTGGCCCAGCCGATGGAGGGAGGTCATTCCGACAGGCGGGACAGTGCCGGATACCCACCCCCGAGTGGACTGCAAAGGTCACTGGCGGCGGGGAGATGGTAACCGGCCGGGCATCTTCAAGTGTACTATAAACCGTCACTTGCGATGTGAGCCGGTAACCAGAAAGTGCGGAGATGTGACGAGAGAAGGTAGCCGGACATCCTACTAGGATGTACGAGCTGACCAACTTGGGAGTTCGTCATCGTCGATTTGCTGGGAATCCGTGCCACTGTGCGTTCTTCAAGCAACTAACCTCCCTGGAACCTTTGCCACTTTTCGACACGCAGTACAAACAGGGGAGTCTGTGAAAAACAAAGGCAGCGAACCGCTATAGCGAAGGCAATCGGTCATGCCAGTTATCTGGTGTGTAAAGCTCCAACTCCCAGCGGCCCCCATTTAACTAATTAACGAATGGAATGGCATCTCTCGCGTACTGGTCCTTCCGGGCTTACTCGATAAGCAACTGTCATATGTAAATCCGCCCGTGGTAACCTGAAGAAGTAGCTAAAGGTTGGAAGAGTTCTGTCCGATCCCTACCATATCCGAACCACACGTGTCTCCGCCATACCATTTGCAACCTGATCAGGCGGGTGACCTTTTTGTCCATGAGCCTAATACACATATTCAGGTGAAACAAAGAGTCACGTGAAGATGTTGATGTTACAAGGATTTTCAGTCGTATATTAAAGCATCCCGAACTAAAACATAGAAGCGTCCGATGCCTCCGACACCCTGGTCAGAAACGAAATTGCCTCCTCTCTACCGATGAAGACGCGGCCCCATAGGGAAAACGTGCCTCCGGAAGGTGCTCACCTTTTGAAACGCTTTAGTAGAGCTAACCAAAACGCTCAAAATCCTGCCTGTGAACCTACACAAGGTCAAAAGCCTCTCAAGGTGCGTCTCAGGGCATCTTCCGCTGCGCGCCTCCTTAGACGCGCGTCCGAGAATGGACGACGAGGGTATGCTGTGGGATGTATGTATGTCGTAACTATGGAATGCTCACAGATGATGTATGTATGTCGTAACTATGGAATGCCCACGTCGCGGCTGACGGAGCGAGGGTAACTAGGAGAGACCAACCAATCTCGCGGTTCGCGGGCAAGACCAAGAGGCGTCGCAGCGCTCCGTGGGTGTGCGATGTGTGTACGCCGTGACTTTGGAATACCCACAGATCTGGCGGACGGTGCACGGGCTAGAAGGCGGAGGGTCGACGCAACCCCATGGGCCAGAGTCAATGTTTCACACATTTACGAAGGAGGAATGTGGGAACCATTTACAATTGTCCGGTTGTCGGAGACGGAGCCGGTCACATCGTCAGTTTCCCAGCCTGGTTGGGCCGACGAGGCGACTGAAGATAATTGGCCGGTCCTGCGCCCTGGCCGATATAATTACCGGACATACTCGGGCGGGTCCTAACGCTCCCCAGGTCGTTGTTCGGGCATGCGCCATGACCGAGATAATTGGCCTACCGCTCGCCAGGTCGTTGTTCGGTCAGGCGCCATGATCGATATAATTGGCCGGTCATGCGCGGGTCTCCCGCGCGCCGGGTTAGCCAGGGTATGCTGACTCGCACTCACATTTAACATAGAAGTATCCACAATAACTTTCACAGGCACCGGGGGACAGCAACCTGATGCCTGCAGGGAAACGGCAAACCCAAACGCATTACTCGCCGAAAGTACCCAATGACCTTCACAGGCGCCGGGGGACTGCATCATGAGGCCTGCAGGGAACTGCAAACCCAACTGCATTACCCGCCGAGGGTGCACAATGACCTCCACAGGCCAGGGGACTCCACCCTGAGGTCCGGGGCTGCCGTCTCGCGGCTGTCCCGGACTCCCTCTGCGCTATTACCGGATGGACGCCGAGTTCGGTCCGTTGGCCGACAGCTGGCCGTACCCAGGGGACCGACCGCGCCATGGATCGGCAGCCTGGACAGACCACCGAACCGCGGCCAGTTCAGCGCCCATGTGAGTCGCGGGCGGTTCGGACCGCGACAGACCGTGGAGAGTTCACCAACGCCCGGTCCTCAGCCGGGAAGAGGGCGACGACCGAGGTCGTACGGGCCGGACGCATAATCGGGAGAGATTCGGAACCACCCGAAATAGACTCCCCGTCCACGCAACCAGCTACTCCACGGCCACGCTGCAGGCTGTCACACCAAGAGGCGCTGGCCGGCAGAGGCCACCGCAGGGCGAACGAGCTGACGCCACCCGCTGCAACATCAGCGTCGCCCCGCTGTCCGCCGACTGCCAACCGGCTGCCACACCAAGAGGCGCTGGCCGGCAGAGGCCACCACGGGGTGAACGAGCTGACACCAACCGGGGGAATGGGAGGTCACGAGACTCTTAACCCAGCGTCTCGAACGGCGTGGGTATAAATCTGCGTTTTTCCGTAGATAATAATTGTACTATTGTGTCACAAGTGTTTGACGCGTACTGTGGGGGGGAAAGGGGGGTTGTAAGCACGTAGTTAGTAGACCGTAGTTAGTTAGTAGAACGTAGTTAGTTAGTGGTGGAGGTAGAAATAAGCAATTGTAGTAGAACGTTAGTACCATAGATCGACTTTATTAAGAGTAGTCCGTGTTGCGTGACGGGTTGGAGACACTTGGAGACACAGTAGTTAAAACACTGGTGGTGGTAGATAGGAACGATCGTCACTTATAATGGCAGGACTAGTTACTAGAATAGGTAGGTTTTAAGGAGGAGTATACCGCGTTGAATGATAAGTCGCTCAACAAGAATTAGATCCCTTAGTATAGGGTTAAGCATGGATGTCGCGTTGAGCCGCTGAATTTCGTGTGTAACATGATTCGCGTATCCTGTTGAGTAGCATGTGGCTATATAATCCTCTATAAATGTGACTCGGCTATTGTGCGTGCGGCGCGCCTCGGTTGTACTGTAGATATGAGTGTGACGTCACAACCTTGTAGGTGGTAGATATGAGTGTGACGTCACAGCGGCACGCATGAGAGTGCGT
This sequence comes from Chirona hameri, assembly GCA_036785665.1. Classification (NCBI taxonomy): domain Eukaryota; kingdom Metazoa; phylum Arthropoda; class Thecostraca; order Balanomorpha; family Balanidae; genus Chirona; species Chirona hameri. Next base: position 29,330 of record JAXIVJ010006976.1, read on the forward strand.
GCCGCTGGTGTATATAAGGGCGCGTGGAGTGGGAGTCGGGGTCAGTGGGTGAGTGCGCTAGACAGTACCTACAACAATGTAAGTATTGGCGGTTACGTCGTCGGGGGTGGGGGATGTGTTCCCCGGCGTAGAAATGGCGGTAACCGAATTATCTATGAGTCTGTAACAGAGTTATATCTTATATCTATTGAGCCGTATTTTGGAACGTCTGTTATCTGTCGTGTCGCTTAAACTTCAACTCGTATTGTATGTGGAATCTGTCGACTATCTCTGACTTGTAAAAAATATACCTTGCCGTCGTGTAAGACAGCTTTAATTGAGATAAGCGGAAGCAAGTAAAGGTGGATATATAGACGTTAACTTACGAACCGTTCTCTGACAAATCAAATCATGCCCCTACACACATGGAAAGCGAGAACGTAACTTTGAATTCACCTGTTAGAGAACGTACGACTTTATAATTCACAAATGCTGTATCTCCTGTACCTGTTTTCTGTTTCCACTTGTCCATGCCAAAAACAAATAAAGTACCTATACAAGCACAGGCGTCGCTACCTTCTAAAAAGTGGGGGGGGTCCACTGCCAGGGGGCGCCATACCCAGAGGAGGGGGCGCCCCGGCCTAGAGGGGCGCAAATCCCATGAACTACCTAGATTTCACTTGCTTAATTTTGCGGCCACTCTTTCGCATAAAAAGAGCAAGTGAACTTGCTACCAATCCTTCCATATTGGGAGGATGGGTTTTATGCTATATTTTTTTTCTCAAAGCGTCGCGAAACAGTGTTATTGCTGATGGGAAGACATTTGCAATGCCCAGTCAGTGGTCGTGAAACATGCATCGACGAGTTATAATTACATATAGACGAATTATATCGACGAATCAATACATAAATGTCGACGTTACGCAGCGAGCGATTCATTTTTTTGCTGGTTTTAAATCGAAAGAATACAGCTTTGACAATTTCAAACCTACACCCGCACAGCGGCATGCTCATGCAAGGACTGCGCATTGCACATCAACATGGGACATATTCCTGACTAATGAGCGACTAGTTTAATTAACTCGCGCTCCGCTGGAGGGGGGGGGGGCAAATTGTACCCCTCCCGGAATTTCTCAATAACTTGAAAACTGAGTAGAAAATCAAGGTTTGATGCAAATTGCAAAACAAAAACGTCAAAAGAACGGAAATGACATTCTCTTAAAAATGGTTATCTCGGATTTGCGAAATTTTGGGTTTTGATGCCATTTTTTTCCCCATTTCCATATTTTTTTAAAAAGATATTCACCAAACCGGAATATATGTTAGCGAACCAACTATGGACGATACCCAAACCAAATTTCAAATTATATCTTTATTTTTGACTAACTTATGGCTGCCTAAGTATGAGTAACTCATGACGTCATTTTGTCAAGTTACATTGTTTTGCTTGCATTGACCAGATACAGACAAATAAATACCACCGCTGTATTTCTGAGACAAAGCTGATCTAGAAACATGCTTTATGTATTTATATTAATCAATTTAAAATGTGTTCCTTGTTGTGGCCCGATCTTGACCTGAGGGCCATTATATGGGGTCAGGTTGTGAAAATGACTGCTACTATCGAATTCTACGTGTAAAATAACCCATACAACATGTGTCGCATGACTTTCGTAGACCTGTGACCTTTTGTGACCTGACATTGACCTTGACCTTTGCTTAAAAGTTAACTTTCGCTTATATGGGAGATGCATTACATTATACCTTTGAGAGCACCTTGTGCGATAATAGTCGCAATCTAAGGCTTTGGATGGAAAGTATGGCCCAAAAACTCAAATTCCTCAATTTTGACCTTTGAACTGATCTGACCTGACATGTGACCTTGTTTTAAGAATTTCGGGTATGCAATATATTCGTCTCCTTGAGAGCTTTCGATCGCCGCCTTGTGCGTCCCGCTGCGGTCATTAGTTCAGAAGGTACAAGGGGGAGGTCAAATGTACCCCCCCCCCCCTTTCCCCCAGCGGGGCGCGTTCGGCTGTCGACCCCAGCGGGGCTCGGGTTAACGGATCATATCGACTACCACTGGATGCATTTCACTCCACATATTCACAGCACTGAAGGTTTGGGTAGTAAATAAAATTCACAATGAAGAAAATAATTAAGGGAAAGCTTATCAAGAAAGGAAAGGGAACATCAGCCAATAACTTGCAAACGGTAAATCGCACAGACATAAGAATGGTACCGATCGCTTCGGTGCATCATGACAAAACATCATACATCATACTCAGAGGAACAGTGGTGAATAATCAAAGGGATCGGCCCAGGCGCACAACCAGAAAGCACATTTCGGGAGGGGGATACAGCTGTTGGGATTGTCATCCCCAGGCCAAAAGGGCCTCATTTCCGATACAAAGGGGTGCACGACCTGAGGGGCGACACCTGCACGCGCAGCCCCCCCCCCCCCCCCCCCCCCCCCCGCGAGGCATGCAGGGGCGCCGACTGCACAGTCACAACGCATTATGCCGCCCCCGGAAGGTATCTCGTCGCCCTAGGAAGGCATCATGCCGCCCTCGAAAGGCACCATGCCGCCCTCGAAAGGCACCATGCCGTCCTTGGAAGTTGAAAGGCATCTTGTCGCCCCCAGAGCGCATTATGCCGCCCTCAGAAGACGTCTTTCCGCCCTCGGAAGGCCTCGGAAGACATCTTGCTGACCTCGGAAGGCATCATGCCGCCCTCGGAAGACATCTTGCCGCCCTCGGAAAGCATTTTTCCGCCCGCAGAGCGCATTATCCCGCACTCAGAAGACGTCTTGCCGCTCTCGGAAGGCATTCTGCTGCCGCCATCAGAGTGCATTATGCCGCCCTTGAAAGGTACCATGCCGCCCTCGGAACATATTGCAGCTCTCAGAGCGCATTGTGCCGCCCTCAGAGCGCAGCCAATTGCGCCAGACCTGACCGGAGCACGAGGCTGGGCGGACGTGCCATTGGTATTTATTACTTTTATTGGCGATTGGTCGTTTTATTATTTTGCTGTCGTTTGCCCGTGTTGTTTTCTTAATTAATGCACAGCGGTGCTGAGTTAAGTTATTGGTGTGTCAGTCCGGGGAGTCAGAATCTGCTGCTGTATTTGGTTAAGTTATTGGTTAAGTTATTGGTGTGTCAGTCCGGGGAGTCAGAATCTGCTGCTGTATTTGGGTAGTAAATAAAATTCACAATGAAGAAAATAATTAAGGGAAAGCTTATCAAGAAAGGAAAGGGAACATCAGCCAATAACTTGCAAACGGTAAATCGCACAGACATAAGAATGGTACCGAATGTGAAATGTAAGAATGTCATTGGTCTGTTCTCAATTGGGGATGACGGTGATAGGAGGAACGGACTACAGTATACATGCATGTATATTGTGCTCAACGCGTGTCCGGCTCTCAGAGTCAGGTCCAGCAACTTCAATAGTGTTGGACAGCATTTACAAAATAGCGAAAATGGTCACGCCAACGCGAGGGTGAAACGGCTCCCTGGTTGAGGCCGTACCGGAGTCGCCGGAATGTGCCCGTCCGGACCGGTCGGCGATCAGCTATTATGCCTTTTCACTCGTGCTGCCCGCCCAGGAGCGTCGCAGCGGGGGTCTCCATTTCAGTCTCGAATAACAATAAACGTGCGAAAACCGAGGGACGACTATTCACCATTCCTAACGTTGAAGACACAACTTGAGGAAAGGGATGTCCCGGCGGGTCGGTCCGTGCCGAGGAGACGGTACCTGTGGCCCACAACGGAAATTCCCGGTGTCTGAATTATTAATCATTGCCTCAGCATTATAATTGTCCGGCCTTCAAAATTAAAATGACATGTCATCGATGGTCTGCACCATATCACGATGAATATAATGCCATTGACAGGGGCGGATGTAGGAGGGGCGCCCATAGTACATGGCCGCCCCCGCCGGCGGAAGCAACCATGGCACAGGCCTGCCGCTTCTGAGTATGCGTCTCTGGGCCAATATTTCACTCAGCCGTATACGCCACTTACGTTGATGGCATCCTGAGCCGGAGGCGCCCATGCACCCTGGCTTCCCTTGAGTAAGAGGCGCCCGCGCGTCGGAGCGTTTCTCACGTCTATGACGACCTTTAATCAGTAGTGTTTCTGGTTGAACGAGTGCCACATGTTCGCTTTCGTTTCGGGGTTGCTATCGGTCGGTGCATAAGCGCCTCTGGCTTATGGGACTCTGCCGGCGCCACTGATAACCGACCCAGATGGCTTAGTTCGTGATATGGTCACATTTTTTTGTGTTGTATGCTCGTCCAGTCCAATGGTACAAGCAAAGTGGAAATTGACAAACGCATAAAACAGGATTTGCTTCTTTACACGGAAATTGCACCCCTTTTCTCTCGACATCGGCGTTCCATTGACCCATATCGCCCCGTTGATCACAAATAACGCCCCCAGATCAACCGCCCCTCCTCGCAAAATCCTAGACTCGCCCCTGAACACGTGAACCGTGATATTCACGTCAGCGATACCCTCCATGCAAAGTTGTGCACGGTGTCACCGGCTATCGCCGACTCTTTCGGACGTCAGTGCTTCCTGACCAGACCTACCATACCCAATCATAGATGAACACTTGAGTCAGCGCCATTAGGAATGTTTCAGTTGCTGCGATGATACAGCCGTTAGGAATGCATCAGAGCCATATATGTAGTTTTGTTCTAAGGAACATTGCGAAGGCTGATAACTTTCACGCATCATACTCAGAGTCAAATCACGATGGTGACGGGGTGACAAGCAAATATCACATTGTGGCGCAATTGGATCGTGGATTATCTGTTCACCGTGATATGACGAGATATGATACGAGATATTTCATATGCAAATTTAATAACCTTTCATCGAAATTAAAATGAAAAAAGTTCAAAATTCGACTATTGATATTGCGATATTGCGATACTTCATCAGAATGAATTAGCTAAATTAGCTTGTTTTTAGCTAATTCATTCTGATGAAGATCTGTGTATCGAAATATCAATAGTCTAATTTTGAACTTTTTCATTCATCAGAATGAACTAGCTAAATTAGCTTGTTTTTAGCTAATTCATTCTGATGAAGATCTGTGTATCGAAATATCAATAGTCTAATTTTGAACTTTTTCATTTTAATTTCGAGGAAAGGTCATTCAATTTGCATACTAATCTGTCTACATGTTCCTCGCACAATCACTGAGAAACCTAAATGACGAGATATTACCCGCAGCCTCAACAAATAGCAGGTCCCAAACCCCATGCAAACTGTGACACATCAACTGCAAATTTCATATTACAATCTCGTACAACCGGCAGTCCGGCACACAAAGCTAAAAACATATGACACGCTATCACAGCCGAGTACATAAACGTGACACAATTCGTTGCACAAACATATCGAATAACAAACGACACAGAATCTGTCCTGGCATTTCTTCTGTCGAGCAAATGTCATGGGAAGTATAGTTAATCGCAAAAAAACGCAGGGACTCTAGTGACACAATACTCAGCTCAGATATAAACTGAACACAAAATGGACATCAGACAGATACACGTATTTTGCAAGTGACATTTAAAACTATTCGCAATCGTAGAAGTTTTCTACAGCACTCTGAGACGGCCAGAATACCGAGCAGACTTCCACACCGGAGTGCTGTTCATGGTCCCTGCTGTTCGGCGGTTAAAGGGACATTGCCACCTTTCTGAAAGTTGTCAAATATACGCTGGTTGTACCCGAAAATAGGAATTAAGTGCTGCTGAAAACGATGGTGATATGTTTTTTCTCGAAAACGACACTTAACTTGATAAAAATTAAGTTGTTTAAATTTGGGATGATGACGTCATATTGAGCTCTAGAGAGCTATATAGAAATCCTTTACGCTGCCAAAATATGGCACATTTTTTCTAGACAATTCTGGCGCTTTGAATACAAAACCAACCATTGAACGTATGCTTCTTCATACACCACCGTCAAACTAGGAGCAGATTTATTCCAAATGTAGTTTGATATTTGAGGCATCTCGATTTCGCTGAAAATTGATACACTGACCATATCCGATACGCTGATCACGAATCCAATGTTTTTGATCTGGGATTGTTTCGTACCTTACGAAATACGGACGGTCATACATACATACGAACAGGGACGTCGGAACTATGTTCAAGTTGGGGGGGGGGGGGGCCGGAGGCATTCTGAAGTTGATTCTTTCCATGCAACGCCCATAGGCGTAATGGTAAAATCAAAAATGTTGGGGGGCTGCCCCTCCCCCCTGTTCCTACGCCTATGCATACGTAGGTCCGCCGGGTATCTCGATTTCGCTGAAAATTGTTCCACAAACCATATCCGATGCGCTGATCACGAATCCAATGTTTTTGGTCTTGGATTTTCGTATCTTACGAAATACGGACGGTCATACATACGAAGGTGTATCTCGATTTCGCTGAAAATTTGTGTACAGAGTACAGACCATACAGCATACTTAGGACACTGATCACGAAATCTTCCGTTTGATATTCCGATTTGTATTCTTGATGATTTTATTTCGCAGACAGTGTAATGTTTTCTACATTTATTTTCGTATCGCAGTGCAGGGAACAGTTAACAGTATCATACACGACATTGTGCTCACCCTTGACTACCCAGATGCAACAACCTGATCAACTATTATCAAACCGAAATGTGCTTCCTTCACGAATAATGCGACAAAATGCATCCTTTGGTTACCAAAACCACACGACAGTGTCCCTATTCAGCCTTTACCGAGCAAAATAAAAAAGGTACCGTACAACACAGCCATCCAGATTATTTAAATGAGAACGATCTGCTTCAGGCAAAAACGCAGGTGAAGGGAAGGGAAATAGGCCGGCCGGAAGCGGGCGGCCACCTTGCTGCGCTCGGTCAGCTGGCCAGCCCTGCCTGCCTCCTTCGAGGGACGCTTGGCCGCTGAGCTCGGCTCCGACTCGGACTGGGGCAGACGCTTCTTTACCGCCTGTGGGTAGAGAGGGGCGGTCAACTCAAGGGGGGAGCTCAGGTCATGGCACGACCACACCAACATACAGTACAACAACCAGCGTACAACAACCAGGGTCAGACACAGCAGCAGGTCACATGGGATCAGACACAGCGGCAGGTCACACGGGTCAGACACAGCAACAGGTCAAACGGGTCAGACACAGCAGCAGGTCACACAGGTCAGACACAGCAGCAGGTCACATGGGTCATACACAACAGCAGGTCACACAGGTCAGACACAGTGGCAGGTCACACAGGTCAGACACAGTGGCAGGTCACATGGGGTCAGACACAGCAGCAGGTCACACAGGGTCAGACACAGTGGCAGGTCACACGGGGTCAGACACAGTGGCAGGTCACACAGGGTCAGACACAGTGACAGGTCACATGGGGTCAGACACAGTGACAGGTCACACAGGGTCAGACACAGTGGCAGGTCACATGGGGTCAGACACAGTGGCAGGTCACACAGGGTCAGACACAGTGGCAGGTCACATGGGGTAAGACACAGGGTAAAACACTTTCTGTCAGTGCACCATCTTATGTACAGTATGACGTCACAGCATCATATGGTAACATCAGAAAAACAGAGGCATTGTGCACCAGGGCAGCATTTCCATATTTCTTCTGATGAAGCCGTTATTATTATAAATAGGTTAGATTAGGTTAGGTTGCATTAATACATCGGACAACTTATTTACGCTTTAGGGTTAGGTTTTGTCTACAAGATGGTCTGGGGGTCTGGGGTACAACAGCTCCCAGTAGGGCTGCAGCGCAGTGAGCGGATTGTTCTAAACGTTGGTCCCTGTAACCGTAATTGCTGTAAAGGTTAGGTCAGGTTTGATTATGTTATTATAATTGCTTCCTGACACACCCTGGTTAGGTTTAATGCCTTTGTCAGAAGAAATATGGAATTTTTGCTGTGGTGCACATTGCAGCTGCTTTTCTGATGTTACCATATGCTGCCATACTGTGAATGGAATTACACAGCGCACTGACAGGTACCTACCTGAGTCGAATATTACCTACCTGTATCACTTTTGGTCAAATAATCTTACATTTCCATAATTTATAATTTTGCTCACTGAACAATGAACATCATCACTAGCAAACATATTGATAGAACACCACTGGCGGATACAGTTGCAGTGGAATACCAGTGGGCATAGCCCCTGCCAAATGTGAACAAAATGCAGAAAATTGGCATGTTTCAGCATTTCATATACAATATAAGCAACTTTTATTTGGTGAAATGTGTTTTGAAATCCCCCCTACGGTAACGTAAAAGTACAATTTCCTCTTTCAATTTTGTAATGTGTCAAAACCTTCTTTTCAATCTTAAAATAATGGCACGTGGCACATTTTTCCACTTATTTTTTTTACAAAAGTATCCGTCATAGGCGTCTGATTACCCAAATATTTTTCCTCCTAATGCTAAACAAATTGCATTTTGTCTGGCTTATGCTCTTGTGATATTTGAAACGATAATCACAGCATAATTAGTGAATACGTTGATAGGAAAATAGGATCCTGTTGGGCCGTTAGCTGTTGGTAAATGAAATAGCATGACGACTCACCTGTACACCGTAGTATAAATCTTTGATTCGCCACACACAACACAGGGTATTCGAGGCATACCTGATTGCTCTTAAATTGAAATTATTGACTTAAAAAGATTCAAACTGGTCAAATGTTGATGGCACTGCGTAACACATCAATCAACAATCAAACATCACGATTCGCGATCATAGAAAATCAAGGTTTCATTCCAAACAAGTACACCCGGCCATAACGAGAGCTGACGTCATCGGTACAAAACTCCATATAAGGGTGGGCCTTACTAAGGCCCAAATTTTAAAATCACAATTGAATTTCTCTTAGACCAGATATCTGTGTTTGTTTTCAATGTTACCCCCCTAAGTTTCGCTCTAAGGCCACTAACTTAGCTATCTCAACTCAAAACTAGTGTTAAGGTGGGAATGTCCCTTTAACCGCAGGCTCTAAGCCCCGTCTCTTTGATCATGCGTCATCACTGGCAGGCGTCTTATGAACACTGAATGACGCGATGCGCCACCTAACATGACATTTTGACCTGCGGTCGCTTCGTACCGACCGCCGGAACCGCAGCTCACCGCAGCCGTGTGACGTCATACCTTTCGCCCCATCCCCACTTTCAGTTATCCCCACTGCTGCCGACCGCCGAACCGCAGCCAACCGCAGGGTCGTGAACAGTACTCTGGTTCAATCTGTGAAAGAGATAAAGGAGCTGGGTTACCACCATCATTACGAAACAATAACGGTAACGCCCATTGGCCTATATGGTCCGCCAGCAGCTATCCGTAGTTAGCGGATATCCCAAATCGAGGGCCACCCACGTGCGCACGTGCTGGCTGATCTCGATTCCGACTCATGCGAACCACCCCAGAGTCCAGGCTCATGTCTGTGCCAGCTCACAAAATCTAAAATCGATTGGTACAGCAGTTTCTGAGTTCTGAGTGCGGCAGTCGCACGTGGGCGCGTGCCAACAGACACACGATTTGAGTGGAATGTTGCTAGTACCCAAGCATGTAGCCATACAGCAAATTACAGGTCAATCTGGCGGGTACTTTGACAAAGATTGACCACCCAATATGAGGGTGAGGGCAACAATGTACACCCTTTTGCACTTGCCACGTGCCCACGCTGTTATCGTTGGGATGGAAGCCATGGGAGTGCCAAATAGTGAAAGATAGTTCCATTTCCTATTCACACACCGGTTGTGTACCCATAGCTCGCACCATTATTGAAAACGAAGCCACTAGCCGGAGTTCCCCACGAGGGTACCATTTTACACCCCTTCTGCACTTGCCGCGTGCTCACGTACACAAATGGAACACAAGTGATCAGTCAATATTGTGAACACACTCAACTTACCGTGAATATGGGGCTCCAGCAAGAGCGCGCAGAGTCGAGGTACTCCCGACGATAGTTGACTGCCTCGTAGATGAGCCCTCTCAGACCCTGAAGAACTGCATTCGACTGCTGCATTCGACTGCTGCTGATCACTACTGCATTCGACTGCTGCCGAATACAGTAGTGATCGGTATCTGCCGTCGGCTCCACGACCGATAGACGCACATCTTCTGGTCGGCTCAACTGTTCCTCTACCAGCTGTGGATCACCAATGCATATTTAACAGGCATGTGACAGTACCAAATGCACACCCAGTACAGATATTTGGCAGGACAATACCGTAATAACGAAAGGTAATAACATAGTGAAATACGGTAACTGAATACGGGTCTACCAGGCGCAATCTTCTTTAAATAATGCCAACTAAGCATAAATGTTAAGGAAATATGCTCATAGTAGAACACAAGTCATCACAAAAACCTGTGATTAGTGTTGGCTGGGTGCCATTTTTTTTTGGAGACAGGTAACCGCGAATTATCTATATGATAGCGGTCCGCAATCTTTAAAACAAAAAAGCAAGATGCTGGACGAAGGGCCTCGCCGAAATGGAACACAATGGTGGGCCAAATCAAGATTTTGTATTGGTGTGATACCGGTTACCAAAAATACAGGGAAGTACGTTAATGATATCGAGTTAGGCCTATAAGTCGCGCTTGTAAGCGATGCAGTTTGAGCGGAAGATGGCATAACAAATATATCCTTTTGTTGATTGTCCACTCATTGTGAAATGTGAGCCACTGTGTGATCGATTTGGCAACAGCTTTCATGCTCCCCCAGACACTGGGAAGTGGGATGTCAGTTTACTTACCGCCAGCGAGTGCATCAGCATGTCGATGACATCAGAAGAGGTTGATAGGAGGCGCCACAATTCGTCGTCCACGATTGCTAGCTCTTCTCGCGTTCGACGGAGACGCACGCATGAGCGCGTCACATATGGCTGTTGTTGTTGGTCCCTCCGGCCCCGGCTAGGGCCGGGGCGTAGCCGTACGGCTCTGGTAGGACCGGTAGCCGGCAGCTAAGGCCGCCACCACGCCGTCCCGCTGCAGGTCCTCCGGTCGTCCATATATGTTTCCCAGCGATAGGAGGCGGGCCCCGCACAGGCAGGGACACTTCAGCAGGATATGCTGAGGCGTTTCCGGCTCCTCGTCGCAGACCCGACACCGGGCCGCTGGGCACCCGGCATCGTTGCATCCCGGGCACGAGTCGGTCGGGCGGCGTCCGATGCGATGAAGGTACTATTCGGACCCGCTCCAGTGTCCGGCTCGGAGTGGGTGGATGTCCACGGCGGCCTTTCGGCTGTCGCCGCGGACCGGGTCCGGGAGGCGGTCCTTGAAGGTGCGCTGATACCAGCCGCCGGGCCACGATCGCTGTCACGATCGGCGGGGCGTTCTGGCGGCGGCGCGGGTGATGCTCTTGATGTCGATGAGCGACTCGGTCTGGTCCAGGGCTGAGGCCTCCTTGCGAGGGCGTCTGCCCGTTCGTTCCCCGCTAAGCCGCAGTGTGCCGGCACCCACTGCAGGTGGATGCGGTGCCCGCGGCGGGACACCGAGCCGAGCAGCCCCCATATCTCCGCACCCATCTCCGCGGTCTGAGCCGCAGGGCCGCCCTCCAACGTGAACAGCGCCGCCTGTGGGTCTAGGCACGCGACCACGGGGGGGGGGAGGGCTTGGGGATGGCTCACAGATGGCTCGTTTCACCGGCAGTGACATCGCGCTATCCTCAGTCGACTGAATATGCCATGGAAAACAGCACTTCCCGGCGTCCTTCATGGCCACCACACCAGTTTCGCGCCGGTACCTTTCACGCAACTTTTCAAGCTTGATATGGTCTGCGTTCATTAGCCTCCTGGATGCATTCCGCATTTTGCTGACGAGCTGGCCGCGTTGGTGACGGCAGAACGTCGCGCACGCCAGCTGTCGCTTACCATCTCAACCATCTCAATGGCGTTTTCCAGGTCGGTACCATTGGCCCGTGTGTCACGGCTTGAGAGCGACATGGCCAGAACGCGCAGCTCATCTACTATTGCGTCCACCTGACTGGCTGAGATCCACGCCGTGTTTATGCAGGAGAGTTAAGCTTTGACTAGAGGATAGGGATCCCTTTCTGGGCGGCTCACAGCCTTTTCACCAAGTCATGCATGCGCAGGTGCTAATCCCGATTGTAGCTAAGCACCATGTCAGTAATGGTGTCAACGCGCTGTGCCGACGGCATATACTTGGTGGTGTTACCAGCCCGGCTCAGGAAGGCGTTGGCGATCTCGGTGGTCTCCATGATCGACCAACCCGATTCAGGTTGCCAGCAGCCGCCGTAGGTTATCTGCAAAGCAAGGATGTAATGCAATAGCAGCCACTAACCACGACTTCCCCGAACTTTGTTCATTTGTACGGCAAGCTAAATGGAAATAATGACCTTTTCCACAAAAATGGAGTTAGCACTTGGAATGGGAAGAAGCACTCAACTTATAAGTAAATCCTATCACATTTACATAAAAATGCCCCTAGCCGAAGTTATTTCAAGTTAAAGTTGCTAAGCGTTCTACGCTTATAACGGTCGGTACTCAGCAAGTACTTGGCAGCGAATTCAATGTCCGAGCTAAAATTAGCCTGCCTACGCATCGTTATTTATCATGAAGGTATGTCATATGTTTCCTGTACTCGATCTTTTGCGAATATATACCAAACTTTTATGAACAATCAACAAGCATTTGACAAAAAGTGCATTGAAATCGGCAGTTTAGTTTGGCCCCGGACGGCGACCTATTTAGTGTTCTCGACTATTTATATATATAAAATAAATTGGGTGCTTTCCACATGAATTTTCAACATACATTCAACATACATTTACATTACAATGTACACATGACACATTTATCTGAGCCGTTTTTCTGTAATTAATCAATAAACATTTAAGAAACCCATGATGCATTCGGCGGTTTAACTTGGCCCCCTACGACGACGTATTTAGTGTATGCGATTTATTGAGAGGTAATTCAACGAGAAGTATTCAACGTTGAACAGATTGAAACAAAACGACCGGTATGTCCACTCGGCCGCTGCCGGCCGAGTGGTCCAGCCTCCAAACCTCCTCAAACAGGCCGGTATCGAGAACAGTACCGTCGGGGAGCTGGAGACGGCCAGTCAGCACGTGTGCCCGGATGAGTTTTAGGAGATGTGGGGTGTCAGCGAACACCCATATGCACCTGAAAAGTAAAAATAAGTTTAAATGGAATGGTTACAGATGATGAAATGCTGCAACAACTATAGAGGCATCAACATTCTAAAGGCAATTATTATTAATCAACGGCAATAGGCATCCGCAGCAATACAAAGGTAAAGTAAAAATGGCGAAAATGAGAAAAAGAGACGCGATTTCTTCGCTCCACGAATAAACTGCAAATAGAAGAAACGACCCGACAAAAACCTATTGGTTAAAAGTGCAGCCCCATGAATTAAAGCACGGGTATACTATTGTTCTTTATCCGATATGAGACGAACATTGCGTCCATTCAAGGTGAGTACTAAAAATAAATCAAATTAATCGATTCGTTAGCTGTATCTGTACTAAAACACATACCATGTTGGGTCCGCTGGATTTGTGAAAGCGCTGGTGACTCCCAGCCCGGCCCACAGCCGCTCGTTACTGGTGGCCATGTCGCTCACAGCGGCAGTCACTCTCAGGCCGCTGGTCTACATCCGAGAAATGATGGCAAGAAGCAGACAAGGTCATGGGCCGGTCGAAATCGTACCAGATGGGCTGCTTCCACGCAGCGGTCAGACCTCGAACCATGACGAGCTGCATCTAGGATGCTTCTAGCACTACATCACGGCCCTGGTCGTAGCAAACCCTGCTCTCGAGACTGAGCTCGTCGAACGCGATCACACACAGCATCTCCATGTCGCTAAGATCAGTTACGGTCGCTTCAAGCACCCACATCGCGGAATCCATCATCCCTGGAACCATGTGGAAATAATGGATGGATCCACTGCGACAAGGTGCTGAAAGACGGTAAAGGGACTTTCATTGACTCCTTGACATACAAGTACGCCCGTCGCGAGAGGACGCGCAGACCCAGGGATCTTCCGACATCCTGGTCGGGCCAGCGGACACGGTTGCCCGTGGCCAGGGCCCGGCGCTGGGCGGCAGTCAGAGGGCCGCGGGCGGCGAGGGCACTCGCTTGCGAGGAGGCCGCCTGGAAAGCGGCATTTCGGGTGCGCAGCGCCTTATTCTGCTCCCGGAGCCTCTTCGCACGCTGCTTAGCCCTGCTGCAGGTCTGCTGGAGCCGACGGCGGAGCACCTTCTCGGCAGCACTACTTCACTTCAGCTCGGCCTTGTTTCGTGCGAGCTCTTGTGCCAAGTCGTAGATCATCTCCAGAGATGTTTGGACGACGCACAGTGCTTCAGGATTCAGGTAGGATGGGATCCTGGACCTTACAGGGAGAAAATACCAGAACGTGAATACAGGATAGGATAACGGTGCGTTGCAAGTAACAAGCTCCTACCAATGACACCGACGGACAGCATAGTACACGTCCGATTCGGAGCCATAAGCTGGCGCAATTAGTGCATCATGGTCTGTGTAAGGACGGGTGAAAATCAAACTGGTTATAAAAAACTGTGTTTTCAAGAGGAATATTGGAAAAGTAGCGAGGGTTAAAAAGCAAATTCGCGCAGCGAATACAATGGACAACATGCAATTACAAAACAATAAACATGCATGACGCACTACCTTTAGGCCATCGATGAGTGCACCTGCTCAGTCCCTTTTAAGTTTGCATACTATTTTCCATGCAACATGCCCATACCTCCTAACATAAAGCATGACTACTTACGAATTTATCCAAAATACAATGTTACAATGCCGCGGCTGACGGAGGCGGGTCGACCGGCGCAGTGACCCGCCCCACGCTCCGCAGGTATTCCACGATGTGGTGGGCCGGCCCCGAAAGCACCTCCTCCAGGGTCGGCAGGTGCCCACAGAACCGGCTCCGGGCTGAATCGTGAGCAGGGCACCTGACCAGCAGGTGCCCCACGTCCTCTGCCTCTTCCCCGCACACCTGGCAGGTCGGGTCCCGACCAGGCCGAGGCGGTGCAGTGTGGCTCGCACCAGTCGGCAGTAGCCGGTACGCAGCTGGGAGACGGATAATTGTCCTCACCGGTCGAGCTCGTCGTGACCATGCGTCGGTGACCGGTGAGGGTGCCGACGCGACCGCGTTTCGGCGAGGCCCTTCGTCCAGCGTCGGATGGCTGTCCGGGCACTGGAGAGATCGATGGGCGCCTCACTCTTGTCGCAGTCATCGGCCGCTTGGTTGGCGAGGCGGTCGGCTGCCTCGTTACCGGCGAGGTCGGCGTGGCCCGGTATCCAGTGAAGCGTGATGGCCTTGCCTCCGTGAACCAGTGCGTCGAGCAGGCTCCAGATGCTTTGGGCGAGGGCCATCTGTTGGGTGTCCGGGCCGCGGCTGAGGAGTTGGAGACCGGACAGGGAGTCTGGACACCACAGCACGCTCTGTATCAAGGATCTGGAGGGGGCCGGCAACTCGTGGAGGGAGCGGAGTGCCTCTGCCATGGATGGTTCCTTCCTTGGCAGATCCGTCTGACCAAATGGTGCAGTCCGGAGCGGGGACGAGGGCCAAGGCCTCCAGTACCGCCGCCTTCCTCTTGTCCGGTGGGTCCGTTTTCCTTGTGGGCCGCGGCAGTTCGAGTACGAAGCGGACGTCGCCTCCACGGTTGCACCAGGGCGGGTCGCCCTGGAATAGCGCCAGGGGTCCCTCAGGAGGCCGTTCAGCCCCGCAGTGTCGCAGGCCCACGCCCCGATTCGACGCAGGCACGGTTTGTGCGGAAATATGGCATCCTCGTCCGCCGGCAGCAGTGGCGATGTGCCAGCCTCTTCGGCAACCGAGGTCGCACGTCTCCACGCTTCGTAAGCGCGGTAGCGGAGTCTCGGGTTCGGTGTCTTCGTCAAGAGTTCGCGGGCAGGGTTGCCCGGTGGGAGGTGGGTGAGGCACGCATACTCGTCGGCCGCCAGTTCTTTGGACCGCACTGACAGCGGGGGCAGGTCTGCTTCCGCTGTCAGGGTCTCCCTGTCGGTGAGCTTGATGCAGCCGGTGATCAGGTGCGCACACTTCCGCTGTTCAACCTGCAAACGCTCCCGCACCGCTGGGGCCGCGTGGGTGAAAAATATCGCTGCGCCGTAGTCGAAGATGGAGCGGACGTAGCTCTGGTAGTCGTCGCGGAGGGTGCGACGGTGGCTTCCGTAGCTTCTCCCCGCGATCTTCTTCTTGAGCGCCTCGATGTGCGGCGAAGGTCAGTTGGCAGTCCAACTTCAGCCCGAGGAAGGTGGGGTTTTCCTCGTACCCGAGGGGCTGACGCGGAAGTGGAGCACGGGCTTGACCTTGCCGCCACTCTCCTTGGGGTCCAGCGTGAAGGTGGTCATCTGTGGCGAGCGTGTCGGTGCGCTCGTTATTGCACGCGTCGGGGGTCATTGCGTTTATAGAGCCATAAACGCAATGACGTCAGAGCAGCCCTGCTCTCACGTATGGCAGTGATGGCAGTACGGCTGCCGCGCTGGGTCGGGGACCTGGGCCGAGTGGGTCACATCTGGCTGCCAGCCACCGCCTGTCAATGCGATGACAGCGCCGTCAATGCGGACGACGGGCAGCCTGGCTGGGGCGGCGACACTGCGTGGACGCGGACGTTTGTCCGAATACATCGGTTGCGTTTTCTGTTGAGTGTTACATTGCTACAAGCTATTTCGGCACCATTGAGGCAACGTACGGAACCGGTGTGCAGGGACCGCCGCTCCAGCCAGACTCGACGACCGCAGTGGTAACCGGAGCAGCGTGGCATGACTCTGGAGTCGAGCTGCGAATCGGAGGGCGACGTCTGGGACGGCGCGTACAGCGCGCTGTCGTCGTCGTGCACCTCGGACCTGGTGATCCTGCAGCTGGACCCGCTGCTGTCGAATGAAGGAGAGGAGGACGTGCTGTGTGGTGGAGAAGACGGCAGCGCGTCGGGGCGGAGGACGGGAAGAAGAGGGAGAAACTAGGACCTGCGGGAAGGAGGTGGCACCAAGCTTCATCGGTGGGCGATTGGAGGTGGTCGGGAGGGAGGACCGAAGGTGATGAGACGATGGCCGGAGGCAGTGATGGCCTGCGGTGACCAAGCGGAGCTGTGGCTCCCGCCGGAGCCGAGCCGAGGCTAGCCAGGGGTGTGTGCGTGTGGGGGAGCGGAGAGTATCGCTGCCCACCTCCATGTGCGCGGTTCGGGAGGCGCCGATGGACAGACGAAGGGCGCTGAGTGAGTGTGTGTGCCCGTGTACATGTGCCAGGCTACAGAGCGCCGAATGTCGGTCAGGCTGCAGGAGGAATGCATGCGTGTTGGTCTGGCGGAGGTGGTACGCTGCGGTGGAGAACAGCAGAGCTGAGAACAGCAGAGCTGAGAACAGCAGAGCTGAGAACAGCAGAGCTGAGAACAGCAGAGCTGAGAACAGCAGAGCTGAGAACAGCAGAGCTGAGAACAGCAGAGCTGAGAACAGCAGAGCTGAGAACAACAGAGCTGAGAACAGCAGAGCTGAGAACAGCAGAGCTGAGAACAGCAGAGCTGAGAACAGCAGAGCTGAGAACAGCAGAGCTGAGAACAGCAGAGCTGAGAACAGCAGAGCTGAGAACAGCAGAGCTGAGAACAGCAGAGCTGAGAACAGCAGAGCTGAGAACAGCAGAGCTGAGAACAGCAGAGCTGAGAACAGCAGAGCTGAGAACAGCAGAGCTGAGAACAGCGGAGCTGAGACAGCAGAGCTGAGGAAGTGGAGCTGAGACAGCAGAGCTGAGGAAGTGGAGCTGAGACAGCAGAGTTGGAGCTGAGACGGCTGAGTTGGAGCTGTGGAGCAGCGGAGCTGTTGTGCCGCTGTGCAGCAGCGGAGCAGCGGAGCAGCGGAGCTGTAGTGCTGCTGTGCAGCAGCGGAGCGGTGGAGCTGTAGTGCAGCAGCGGAGCAGCGGAGCTGTAGTGCCGCTGTGCAGCAACGGAGTAGCGGAGCTGTAGTGCCGCTGTGCAGCAGCGGAGCAGCGGAGCTGTAGTGCAGCAGCGGAGCTGTAGTGCCGCTGTGCATCAGCGGAGCGATGGAGCTGTAGTGCAGCAGCGGAGCAGCGGAGCTGTAGTGCCGGAGCTGTAGTGCAGCAGCGGAGCTGTAGTGCCGCTGTGCATCAGCGGAGCGGTGGAGCAGTAGTGCAGCAGCGGAGCAGCGGAGCTGTAGTGCCGATGTGCAGCAGCGGAGCGGTGGAGCTGTAGTGCGGCTGTGCAGCAGCGGAGCAGCGGAGCTTTAGTTCCGCTGTGCATCAGCGGAGCGGTGGAGCTGTAGTGCCGCTGTGCAGCAGCGGAGCGGCCGACGTCACGGCATCTCACCAGTGCGGGCGAGTGATGCTCGCAGCACTGGTGGTGCCGGACGTGCCGGACGTGCCGCTGGGTAGCGACGTGGTGTGCTGCAGCGGAACGGCCAACGTCACGGCATCAGACCAGTGTTCCTGCGAGTTATGCTCGCAGCACTGGTGGTGCCGGACCTGCCGCTGGGCTGCAGTGGAGCAGTCGTGCCGCCGGGTAGCAGCGGACCAGGGTTGTAATGCCATGGATGGTGCCCTGCGGTGACAGACCCCGGGGCTGTTGCGTTTCAGTTGTACTCGTGTGCTGTGTGATCAATGATCATGATAATCATGGAAGTGTGTAAGTACTGAGTGGCCGCGCGGGGCGGGAGGTTCTCGTTGCCGCCAGGCCAGGACCATCTTCCCAAACCATATCACCCCAGGCTCCTCCAGATCCACAGGGACCATTTATGTGCAGAAACGTTGTTCTGCCTCTTGCTTTCAAACCATGTGTACTGTTACCAGCTGTTTGTTACAGTTTGGTACATATGTACATCAAGTTATTATTATCATATGTACTATTGAGCGCTGTCTGCCACCGGTCATCGATATTTACTATCTGAGGAATATGTAATGAAAAACTACATTATTTCAATATTTGTTCATCATATAGAGATAAGCAACCAGGAATAGGGGTTACTTTTCAGGCTTCAGCTTGGCTCCAATCACAGTCTAGTTCCAATATTAAAATGTTGTTTTCCACAACCTAAAATCAAAATTGTAACGCTGCTTTGCGCTGTCACATCGATGGCCATCGTCACCATCTTCAGTTTGTTGCAATGGTGCCCAGTGAATTGAACAAATAACATGTTTAGCTTCTTATCCTCTACAAGGCCCACCGCCCAGATTTCTGGGTTTTATCATGCAAACCTGTAAAAAAATTGCCACTTGGCTTAAAGGAAATAGTTCACCTTCAACATTAGTTTAAACTGAGATAGCAGATTTGTAGCCCGTGTTGGGAAACCCCTATCTGCAAGTTTTCTTTACTGAAGACTCTCCAGCCGAATATATTTGAGTTTTTGGCGAAGGAATGCGGTGCTGGCGAAAGAATGTTGTACTGGTTCTAGCCCGGGAAGAGGCTATACCATCAGCCAATCAGCTTGTTGCAGCTGGTGCTAGCAACCGAATCGCCTACCGCCGGTTGGCACATCTCCAATGCGAATCTATCTTCACATGACTACTTTTGAATCTGATTGGCTGAACCATTTTTACATTCACGTGACGTCAGCTGACTAACTCAGAGAGTATGCATATAGTTTTGATAAACAATACAAATTTACGGCCTTCTGTCCTGAATAGGCGCGATATAAGGCCAGTTTTGACAATATAAAAGAAATTGTATTAAAAAATATAATCAAATCATGTTGGATAAACATTTCAAAAGGTAAACTATTTCCTTTAATAACAAGTACCTACTATAACATGAAAACCACATTAAAAATGTGCAAAAAATGTGCATGGGAGTACATTTTTGCTGTAATTTCAGCCGACCCACCACTCCAAGAAATGTGCTGGCTGACGCCCCTGCCTACCCCGTCAACAACTTTTTCGCTGACGGCCTGCTACCCCCGCTCAACAACCTTTTGGAAATATGCCGCTGGATTTGCCCCCCCCCCCCCCCCCCCACCCTCCCGAAACCCACTGTCCACCCCCCACCCATTTTGCACCCATTTGTCAACACTGAGTACTAACACAACGTCTTGAGTGTCTGTTAAAACAGCAATGTAGTAGTGCTACACAACAATCACTTAGGTACTTATAGCGGTATTAGTCGGCCAATGGTGTGTCACACTTGAAGGTAACTCAAAACGCTGCCTATGCAACCGTCCCTGACCAAAGACGCTACAGAAATTGCGGTCATGGCCAAGATAACTATAACTAACGGCAAATCACTGAAGTCTCAACACATCCAACCACGGTAGATAAAATACTCAAATGCATCCTGATCCAACCCATTCTGATTCCTCAGAATCATTCATTTACTTACGCCACTAAATTCACCTTTTCCGGCCTTCCAACGCTAACGAGCGCATGCATTGATTAGTACGAAATGATACTAAACCCTTGATTAGTACGAAATGATACTAAACCCTTGATTAGTACGAAATGATACTAAACTTCGCAACGTTTAGTAATAATCCGTACTAAAAAACGTTTCCCCTCTTAGTAGGTATTCGTACTAAAAACCTTCGAGGACGTGTTGTGTATGTAGTTTGTCCCAGGCACGGGAGCGCCAACCTGTGACGTCACATGCAAATTCCAATCAGCTGTTGTACGGTTACGCTGTTTCTCGGATTGAGCGCGCCGCCGCAGTAGAGCTGCAAGTTTAGTGGCCACCCAGGCCACCGAGTGGCGGTATTTACCGACCTGAGTACTACTGTTTATTATAATAGCTAAAGAAGCATTATTCAAGCTATGTTGTTAAATTAATTTATTTGGCTTGTGCTAGCATTACTTTCTGTGAAAAGAAAAGTCAACAAGTGCAAATAACTTCTTACCTAAATCAATACTATTTATTATATAGTATTTATTTATCTCATGAACATAGGCGTAGGAACAGAGGGCAGAGGGGGCAGCCGCCCCCCCCCCCCCCCCCCCCCCCCAACATTTAGGATTTTAACATTACGCCTATGGGCGTTGTATGTAAAGAATCGACTTCAGAATGCCTCCTGCCCCCCAACTTGAACATAGTTCCTACGCCTCTGCTCATTAGTCATGTCATACTCATGAGTCATGTCATACTCATGAGTCATGTCATACTCATGAGTCATGTCATACTCATGAGTCATGTCCAGAGGCGGAACTTTTTGTTTTCCGTTGGGGTTGTAATTGAGTCGGCGACGGGGGGGGGGGTAGTAAAAGCGACTAATGATACAAACGAAGTATGTGCAAAATTGAAGTTTAACACCTTAGAATGAACATAGGTTGTATTACCTCATTACTGACGTATTTTTAGTAGCAGCGAGGTGTGCAATCTTAACAAATTGAAAGTATCATGGTTGGGTCAAAGTAGGCAAAGACTACCTCATGGTAGCTATTATTAAAGGAAATAGTCCACCTTCAACATTAGTTTTAAACTGAGATAGCAGTTTTGTAGCCCGTGTTGAGAAATCATTATATTGACTGTTTTCTTGACTGAAAAGACTCTCCAGCCGAAGATATTTGACTTTTTGGCGAAGGAATGCGGCGCATATATGATATACCGTACCGTCTGAATTGTGCCAGCACTGCATGGCGCATGCGCAGACCAATAACGCACACGATACATTTAATAATTTACAACCTCCTGTCCTGAATTGGCGCGATGTAGGACCATTTTTAAAAAAGAAAAAAAGAAACTGTATTAAAAATATAATAAAATCGTGTTCTAAAAAAAATCCAAAGGTGAACTATTTCCTTTAAGGTTATACATAAATGGTGTGACTCAGTAACTAGCCATTTCTTGCAAGAAAGGCACCTCCTCCTGGTGATGCCAATGGTCCAGGTCCGGTCCTTTTATATATTACAGTGAGATATAAAAATGCATATAACATATTTGATATTTCCCACAACTCACAAGGCCATGGGTGGATAATTGTTTTCAAAGTTGCCCGGCCGAGGACAGGGGCGCAACCAAGGGGCCCCAGGGGGCACGTGGCGGAGGATGTCCGTGAAGTTAGTGACGGAATCGGATTCGAGTTCAGCGTCGAGTAGAGATTTGCTTCAAAATGTGGGAACAGTTCAATTAGGGCGCGCTGATCACGCAAATGACATGCATTTTGACATTCAAGGTCATCTTCAAAATAATCTTCAAGGTCAAAGGACGGGGTGGCTCAAAACGACCCGAAGTTATTGTCCGATCGCAAAACAAAATAATGGTATAATTATATTGCTCGGGTCAATATCTAGGCGCAGCTTTCGAAACCTCACTGGAGGCAAATGACCTCGACCCTCATTTTCAAGGTCAAAGGACTGACGTACCGAAGTTATATATAATAACCCTATAATATATTACTAACCCGAAGTTATTGTCCGATCGCCAAAATAATGGTCTCATTCGATGCCTCGGGTTAATATCGACCCGATGCTATTGTCTAATTGACAAAATAATGGTCTCATTCGATTCCTCAGGTCAGTATCTGCCGTAACCTTTGCAACCTCACACGTGGAAAATGACCTTGACCCTCAATTTCAAGGTCAAAGGACTCAAAACGACCCGAAGTTATAATCCAATCGCCATTGATTTTGAAATTGAGGGCCAATGTCATTTGCTACGAGTGAGGTTGCGAAGGCTACGGCTATATACTGACCCGAGGAATCGAATGAAACAATTATTTTGTCGATCGGACAATAACTTCGGTTAAGATTACCGTGAATGTCAAAATTAATGCCATTTTCGTGATCAGCGTGCCCCAATTGACTTGTCACCACATTTTGAAGCGAATCGCTACTCGACGCTGAATTCGAATCCGAATCCGTCGCTAACTTCATGGACATGCGGGGGAATCACGATTGAGGGCGCCTCTCCTTGGCGTCTGGACACCGAAGGTGCCACTCTCGAGTGTAGGTGGCGCCTCTTGAGTCGTGAGTGCCGGCGGCACCCCTTTAGATCGGACAATATGCCTCCTTTAGACCGGAGATAACGACCCCAACTGTGCCTCCCCCGAAAATACAAGTTTTCTGACCTGCCCGAGGTGTTCACTAAGACAAAATTGGCAAGGCTCAGCCTCCCTTGACTACCCCTACCCCCCCCCCCCCCCCCACCCCCATTTCGAAAGCGCACCGAAAGCCCAATTTTACCCATATTTGTCACAGATAGTCGTACCAAGTATGCATTTTTATGCTGGGATTATATTTGCGTTTCTGTATTCTTTTTAAATAATGACTAAGGTCTTGCAAAAAAGGTCTCTCAAAAGTGGCTGCCCCGGCCCCGCCGGGGCAACTTTGAAGTTGCCCGGCCGCAGCCGGGGCTGCCCTATAGGATTCTCCACCCATGTACAAGGCAAACAAATTAGGCGATAACCAAACAACATTATTTTAGTAAGGCAATAAATTAATCCCATCACCGAAATTACTAACTTTATCACCGTAAATGACTTAAAATCACCGAAACGTCACAACCTATTGAGGATTCTGGGCTTCGGCCGATGGACTTCTTTAAAAAATATGTAAACTGGCTCCAAGGGTAAGGTTAGGTTAGGTGAGGTGAGGTGAGGTGAGGTGAGGTGAGGTGAGGTGAGGTGAGGTGAGGTGAGGTGAGGTGAGGTGAGGTGAGGTGAGGTGAGGTGAGGTGAGGTTAGGTAAGGTTAGGATACAAACTTGAGAAATAAATGGTGATGCTTTAACATGGAAGTCAATGAGAAAGTGGTAATTTCGGTGATTGATTAACCCTCGCCCTACGGGATCTTTTTCACCTTCACCCTACGGGGGGAGGGCTGACAGGGCCCCCTGTTAACTTCCAAACCAAACAAACTTAGAGCAATACGGTAAGAGCCAGCATGTTGCCTGTCATGAGAGGAATCTAACAGTATGCGATTTTTAGGTTTCAGGTCAACGGGTGACCTTCCAGGTCAAGTGAATGACCTCGGATTTACCACGTCCAGAACAGAGATTTTGCTCTGCAGAAAACATCAAAATTAGACATTGATAAATGTAAATAAAAAGGCATGTTCCTAGACCAGTTTTGGCTCAGAAATACAAAAAAATGTAATTATGTGTTCGTATCTTGACAAAAAAAGTTAAAAAACGTTATTTAAAAAATGACGTCATCAGTTTCATACACTTAGAGAGCCATCACTCAGTCGAAAATGAAGATATTGCTTTGAAATTTAGTATGGGTATTTCTCATTCTCAGTACTCTCACATATATTCCGGTTTTTCTAATATCTTTGAAAATTTTGATTTTGTGGGGATTTAAGAAAAAAAATAGGGGTCAAAAACCCCAAATTTGTAAAATTCGAGATCGCCATTTTAAAGAGAATGCCATTTTGTATCTTTGGTTAATTGCGTTTGCAATTTTTTCAAAACTCTGTTTTCAACGATTTTGCTAATATTTCTCAATTTTGTTTACCAACATGACGTCATCAAAACATGATTATCTCCCAAACTACTCAACCAATTTCAATTAAAGTTTTACAGCCTACGTATAATTGTTGTAAACTCAACTACCAAAAATGTCAGCAAGATGCATTGCATGTGTAAAAAGTTATTCAAGATAAACATCGGGGGGGCTGTCAGGCCCCACCCCCCATATGGCGAGGGTTAATACCCTGCCTTTTAGGAATAATAAAAGACTAATGTAAAATTAGCAGCTGATTGATATTTCCCAATATATAATTTTGAGGCCCGTCGCCTCAGAATTGCCTGAAACTTGACAGGTAGGTTCTCCTTGCCACGCTAAACACGAAAAACGTAAAATTATCCTGGAATACGGACTTTTAAAGTTATACGGTTTTAAGTTTTGAATGTCTGTCAGTTGAATATTCAGTTGTCAGTCCACGGCCGCTAACTTAACGCGGAAAGCCTCCAATTCTTGCGCAGTCGTTTCAAATAAAGGAAGACAGACATTCAAAACTTAAAAAATGTATAACTCTGAAAGTAGCCCGTGTTCCAGGCTAATCTTACGTTTTTCGTGTTCAGCGTGGCAAGGAGAGCCTACCTGCCAAGTTTTAGGCGATTCTGAGGCGACGGGACTCAAAACTGTAGATCTCTAAAACGGTATAACTCTGAAAGTATTCCGCGTTCCAGACTAATTTTACGTTTTTCGTGTTCAGCGTGGCAAGGAGGACGTACCTGCCAAGTGTCAGGACATTCTGAGGCTACGTGCCTCAAAATTATAGATTGATACTACTGGGCAATATTAATCTACTGCTAATTTGACGTAGCTTAATAAAAGAGACAAATATGACGCAGCTATGTCAAATATGTACATTTATTTTGCCCTTGTATATTGCTTTCAATATTTATGCTGTTTTCACATGCGTTTTTGTTTGATTGATGTTGGATTAGGCTATTCTCTTTTAAAATGACTTTCACTGATGTGGCCCTCTACTTTTCAACACCATGACCAGGTATATCTTGTGAAAATAATGTTTGTCTGGCTAAAAATTGAAGGTTGTCGTAATCCTAAATTTAAACTCATTTGATTTGGGTCTATGATTATTTGTGGTCTTTTTCCAGCTCAGGATGATTGGTATGCCTTCACTTCTTTCACGCACCAAAATATTTATAATATTGTTCAAGTTCTTCATTAAGTGTCAATTTCACAAACATATTTTAGCTCAAAATGTAATATAACTTTTGCCAACTGCATAAGGGTACACTCTAATGTTAATGTGTGACCTATCCAGAACTAAGCCCAATGTAAAATATGCTACACTCAATCTTGTTTTGCTCATGTTTTTATGTTAACACCTATGGATTGCCATTTTGTGGGTGTCTGAAATTGACAAAAATGTTACCCGTTTGTCAGTAAGCAGTGTTGTTCTAGTGTCTATGACCCAACTGAATATGACCCTACACCCCTGGGTACCTACATAGTCTTTCTCAGTAATTTTGGGATAACATGTTGTACTACCTATTGTTGGATTTGAAATGTTATTTTTATGACAAACTTTACTAACATTTTAAAGTTTGTCCTTTTCTGTGTTCATATATTTATTAATTGTTTTGTTATGATTGTTATTGAAAAATCCTTTGGTGAGAAATCCTTTGGTTTTGCGTACCGTTTTACAGTATTTATTTACTTGGTTAGGCATTCACTGGCAATGTTGGGGTTGTAATATTCATGATTGGGGTTGTAGTTTTTGAGGATGCAGTTGTAGCTACAACCCCAAAAGTATATAAAGTTCCGCATGTGGTCATGTCATACTCATGAGTATGCACGCACGGATTATATGAAACCGTCCTTGCTTTCGATTCTGTAGTCTCTATTCATATTTAGTCCCTTTTACCTTTTACGAAATTATTTTGATACTTTCGTTGCAATACATATCAAAACAGGAATGCCACTGTCCAGCCACTGTACCTACACTTTTCTTTTAGTTTGATATCTGAATGGGCCCTTGACTACTGCGACGAAAGTCCTACTCCACCCGCAGTCTCCGAACAGTCTCCATAATTATATTACACCTTATGCAGACTTGTCAATGATTCAATGTGAATCGACTACTTTTGATTGAATCATTCTTATTTCAAATGAATGATTCATGAATCGATTCACCTCATGCGCAAACCTGTTGTGAGTCACTGATTGAATCATTCATACAGAGAAAATAGGCTGATTGAATCATTCATTGCTCAAAGAATCATTCTTTTTTGGTCGAACAGCATAAACTGTCCACAAAATATGCCAGCGGCCCAGCATTCATATGTGGACAAACCAGGCACTTGATGGCCAATTATATGAGTTATGTGTCCTGCGCTGTAGCCTGTAATTCATCTATGCGTAAAGAAAGCGAGGCTTTGTGTCCAACTCCAGTGGTACAAAGCCACTGTTCAATCAGCCCCAACTAGGTGAATACCTTGGAACTGGTAGGGTTAGGGGTAGGTACCTAAATACTTAGAAAAGGTAACTAACTCATACTTTGGTTCATAAACCACACAGTACACGCACACCTTTTTTCACACGAAAAATTAGCAAAAGGTACCCACCTTTCCTAATTTCTAGGCTATACCATATCAAAAACTAAATCATAAACAAACATTTGCATGACCTCCGCACGTCCCAAATATCACTGTCGCATCGGCGCCGCTTTATTCCACATCATGCTTTATAAAAAATAATACCTAATGAAAAATCAAAATAAATGTTCTATTCGCTTAAAAAAGTGAAACGTAAAGTCATTCATGCTTTTGGAACTTGGAATTTGCAATTATAGTAAATATTATAAATATCATTTTATAATCAAAATAAACAACACGCGTGTCCAATTGGCTCACATTCACATTCACATTCGGAAACACATTCGCGGACTATTTGGATTGGCTTCAAAATTGGTACACAGATAGATCACGATCTAGTGATCATTTTGGTAAAATCTTAGAGCCGCACATTCCAAATCAAAGGATTTAGAGTAGGTCATATGTTTAAGGTAAAAAAGCAGACTATTCTGATGTGCATGAAAATGGGCACACAGGTAGAGCATGACTTCCCTATCACGCTCATAAAATTTTAGAGTCGCACATTCAAAATCAAAGGAGTTAGACAAAAGAGTCGACACTTCCCTTTAATGTTGAGTGATTGAATCAAGATTGAATCATTCATTATGGTAATGTTGAGTGATTGAATCATGATTGAATCATTCATTATGGTAATGTTGAGTGATTGAATCATGATTGAATCATTCATTATGGTAATGTTGAGTGATTGAATCATGATTGAATCATTCATTATGGTCCGTGAATCACTGTGAATCGATTCATGACAAATATGAATCATTGACAAGTCTGACGTTATGCAATATTCTTTCTCTCCAAGCACATACTTGGCCTTCGCTGATGCAACCAGTTAGCGTTTCCCTTCCCGGTTAAACAGGTCCTGCTTTTCCTGCAGAAGTTTCTACCGTCTGGAAATGGTGCAAAGAATCCAGATAATTTCGCCGTTGCCGTATATTCCATCATGCATCGGCGAGAGGTCATCGACATCATATTTTTTTGCAAAAGATACGCACGCCAGTAAAGAAAAGGAACAATAAATAACCAGCATAGGAACATAACCAGAACATGACATCTTATACTGTCATAATGCTAACAGTAACATGCCTACTACATATCACGCATTTACATGCCGCATCATCGCCTATTTCAACTATTTGTCACCTATTTAATTTGCCACCCAGTCACTTCTATCCTAATAAAACATACGCATATGCGCATACCCAACACAAATGACTCAAACGAATATCAGCCGAACGAAACGAAACGAATGACCGATATCGGTGATAAGTAGCCGATATTCAGACGTTGGAACCGTGAGTGACAAATACATCAGCAGCTTTTACGAAGCATAAATACACGTGGAAACATCGAGTCGATTGCTACATAACAATAAAGGCACATGATGCGTGCGAGCACAAATACAAGCTCAAACATCTCGTCTCCAGCAATGCGCTCAGTCAATCTTTTTTAGACAGCATACCTCACCACTATCTGCAGCACGCAATCTATTAGTGCGCAAAGACAAACTACATGTCGCATACTACGCTTTGGAGTTTTTGGGCGCCTCAACTGCTCGGGTTATTGGCGATAGACTGTGTGTCTTGTAGACGACACAATGCTGGTGGCGGTGGCCGCCAGGGCCATCATCATTCATCACGCTGTCGCTCCGCATGTGCTGGACCGGGCCGCCGCGGCCTGATGACAATTCTAGGAGCCTGCCATCAGCCGGTCGCCGCCTCGCTGCGCCGCGTGGTGCAGACACTCGGCCAGCAGGGGGCGCGTCCACTGATCGGCCTGCGCCGGCACAGCCGCCATCAGCTGTAGCGCGCGCGCCTGCACCTCCGACTGTCGCGCCGCCAGATACTCCCGGGCCAGCGCCAGCCGCAGCGGCGCCAGGTGCGGCGCCAGTGTAGATGCCACAGCAGCGTTGCAGCAGCGCCAGCCCGTCCAACTTGGCCTGCGTCAGGTCCGAGTTGAGCTTCTCCAGCGCCAGCGGCAGGCAGAACTCTGCGAACTGTCCGGTGCCGGCCAGGCAGTCGTGCAGCGTGTCGGCCAGCATCTGTCGCGTCACGCCGTACGAGCTGTCCGGCGGCGGCGTGAAGTTCCCCCGGAAGTAGCAGGCCAGCAGCTCGAACAGGTCCTCGGCCAGCGAACGAACATGTCCTCGGCAGAGTGGCGAGGGAGTTTGGCAGGGGGTGCCTCACACTGCTGACCGGGCATACAAGCGCATGCGCTTGGCGTTGCGCTCATTCACCCGGTACTCCGTCAGGCTGTCTTGCAGCCACTTCCGGCGGATGTGCGTCCGTGTGACGGCGTACTTTCGCACCACCCGAGGGTCGATGCGGGAGTACTTGCGCTCCAGGTCCTCCCTCAGCCGCCTGATGACCCCGGGGGCGCGGTCGAT
Source organism: Chirona hameri (assembly GCA_036785665.1). NCBI lineage: Eukaryota > Metazoa > Arthropoda > Thecostraca > Balanomorpha > Balanidae > Chirona > Chirona hameri. The sequence goes on from JAXIVJ010006976.1 coordinate 58,735, forward strand.
GTCGGCGCCGTGCATGGCGCCGAACACCACCTCGAACGCCTCCACCTGCTCCAGCCACTGCGGTGACGGCACAGCCAGGCCTCCCCAACTCAGCCGCTCGATCCACCCAGAGCTCTTGGACTAGCTTGGCCGGGAGCACACTGGCCGGACACAGTGCCGAGGCTGCTGTCCACGGAGCGGCACTTGTACGCCAGGAAGCCAGCGACGTACGCCAGAGCTTCCCGGCCAAACTCCAGACTGGCCGCCACAGGGTGGCCAGATGGCGGTCCTTGGTGGGTCTGCGCATCTTGCAGGAGCTGGCTGGACTGCAAGTCGTCGTCCGGATCATGCGTAACCGCCCCCTCGTCCCTGAGGTTCTTCAGGACGCTGGCGCTCAGGTACACAGGATTCTTCTCCTCCATGGCGACAGAGGCGCCAGAGGCCGATGGCTGGTTTCTTGAGCCGGCTGCCGCTGCCAGTGACGCGCCCATCAGCAGCAGCCGGATGCGCGTCTTCACCTCCACCGGCGCCGGGTCGGTGTTGGTCTCGGGCATTCACCGGATCTGCGAATACAATGCATACAAATCATAAATATTGTGTTAAAGGAAATAGTTCACCTTCGGAATTTTTTTCAGAACACGATTTTATTATATTTTTTAATACAGTTTCTTTTTTATTTTCAAAAATGGTCCTACATCGCGCCATTTCAGGACAGAAGGTTGTAAATGATTGATTTTATGGTGTGCGTTATTGGTCTGCGCATGCTCCATGGCAGTGCTGGCACTTTCAGACGGTACGGTACATCATATATGCGCCGTATTCCTTCGCCAAAAAGTCAAATATCTTCGGCTGGAGAGTCTTTTCAGCCAAGAAAAGTTCCAGATAAAGATTTCTCAACACGGGCTACAAAACTGCTATTTCAGTTCAAAACCCATGTTGAAGGTGAACTATTTCCTTTAAGGCGTTTTACTGGTTTCGATGGGAGATATTGTCCGCTGAAAATGTGAGTTTTGCTTAAAGGAAATAGTTCACCTTCAACATGGGTTTTGAACTGAAATAGCAGTTTTGTAGCCCGTGTTGAGAAATCCTTATCTGGAACTTTTCTTGGCTGAAAAGACTCTCCAGCCGAAGATATTTTACTTTTTGGCGAAGGAATACGGCGCATATATGATGTACCGTACCGTCTGAAAGTGCCAGCACTGCCATGGAGCATGCGCAGACCAATAACCCACACCATAAAATCAATAATTTACAACCTTCTGTCCTGAATTGGCGCGATGTAGGACCATTTTTAAAAAAGAAAAAAAGAAACTGTATCAAAAAATATAATAAAATCGTGTTCTGAAAAAAAATCCGAAGGTGAACTATTTCCTTTAACATTACAAAGCTTCCCCAGGCTGTAACTCGAAAACCATTTGACGGACGAAGCTGAAAAGTTCACAGTAAATCAACAGCCCAGATAACCCCAGACACGTAGTTTTATCGAAATATGAGATGTAGTGTGTTATTTATAGATTGTTTTGCTCAATCTGTTCTGGAATGCCCCAATTGCCCCCCCCCCCCCAACGACAAATCGGTAGGCAAATGCATATGCCCCCCAACCGTTCCGGGAGGTTGTGATTTTTGTTCCGGGAAAGCAAGATTTACCCCCCTCCCCCGCTCAACGAAACTTTCGTGCTGACGACCCCACCCCCCCCCCCCCCCCCCCCGGTCAACAACAACTATTCGCTGACGAAACGGAGCGAAATTTGTGTTGCCCCCCCCCCCCCACACACTGGGAACCTAGAGCCGCCACTGTCTCTATAACACCTCCTACACACTGGCCGCACATTGACCGCCCGGGCGGACGGTGGTGCGACATACTTGCAACTTCTCAGACCCGGTTGAATCGTCAGGAAATCCTCGTCAATCCCTCACGAATGCGCATGTTTAGCTGCATCGGGAGATATAGCCTGGATTCAGTATCCGAGTCACCAGTCACATATCCACCCTCCAGCGCACCCTCTTCCACTTGTTGAGTGTCGCCGGTGGGCCGGCATGTTCAGACTGCGTTCTCAGTCGTCACGGCGTGCACAGGGTCGCTGTCCTGGTCGCTGCCCTCCTGGTCACACAGGGGGCTCCGTGGAGCTCTGCTCGGGACTCGCTGAGTCCTGGTCGCTGCCCTCCTGGTCACACAGGGGGCTCCGTGGAGCTCTGCTCGGGACTCGCTGAGTCCTGGTCGCTGCCCTCCTGGTCACACAGGGGGCTCCGTGGAGCTCTGCTCGGGACTCGCTGAGTCCTGGTCGCTGCCCTCCTGGTCACACAGGGGGCTCCGTGGAGCTCTGCTCGGGTCTCGCTGAGTCCTGGTCGCTGCCCTCCTGGTCACACAGGGGGCTCCGTGGAGCTCTGCTCGGGACTCGCTGGGTCCTGGTCGCTGCCCTCCTGGTCGCACAGGGGGCTCCGTGGAGCTCTGCTCGGGACTCGCGGAGTCCTGGTCGCTGCCCTCCTGGTCACACAGGGGGCTCCGTGGAGCTCTGCTCGGGACTCGCCGAGTCCTGGTCGCTGCCCTCCTGGTCACACAGGGGGCTCCGTGGAGCTCTGCTCGGGACTCGCTGAGTCCTGGTCGCTGCCCTCCTGGTCACACAGGGGGCTCCGTGGAGCTCTGCTCGGGACTCGCTGAGTCCTGGTCGCTGCCCTCCTGGTCACACAGGGGGCTCCGTGGAGCTCTGCTCGGGACTCGCTGAGTCCTGGTCGCTGCCCTCCTGGTCGTCCCTGGCAGGGCCGTCGGTGCCGCGTTGGACGGGCGCCTTCAGTCTGAGCTGCAGGTACTGGGCGCGCACCACCAGGAACCAGTGCCAGAGCAACGCCTGGAGCAGGCAGAGGGCCACCAGGCCGGCCAGAAGCCCCCAGTCGCGGACGGCTGTGGCCGTGACGAAGCCCAGGATCAGGCCGGCCATCTGGGCGCTGAACGCCAGCCCGCTGAAGACGAGCCAGGCCAGCAGCAGTCGCGGCCGGTCCCGGCGTGCCCCCACCAGCAGCAGCACGTGGAACACGAGGTGTAGCAGCACCACACCCGCTGCCACCGCCAGCGCGGTCGGCCGCCGGTACCGGACCGGAGGGGGCAGGCGGGCCGGTCCGCGCCGGTACCCCAGGTAGTCGAACAGGAAGAAGTAGAGCGCACTCGAGGCGAGCGCTAGCCATGTGAGGGCGTACAGCGCTGTGAGGACGACGCCGATCAGAACACAGCCCCGCCGCAGCCGGAACACGCAGCAGCACATCACGGTCGGAGCCATAGCAGGAGCGGACCAATCGGTCGCCGGAGGACACCTGACAGAGGCAGAGAGCACGGCGGGCAAACTGGAGGGCTGTGAGACTCGGAACACACACGGGAGTCGGGAACACACTGACACAGACGACCCGTCGCCGTCACACCTGAGGAACACTGGACAGCGCAGCAACTAACAGTGGGTCGTCCTGCAGCGTCTGGAATACCAAGGCCGCCGCCCACCAATCAGACGCCAGCTGACAGTGACGTCAGAGTGAGGTCACGGGAAAAGCTCGGGCCTGCACGGCTGTCCAAACACCGTAGTGACGCCTCCGACTGCAGCGCCAACTCTGTGACCGTGGCAGGCAGCGCCGCAGTATCTCTAGTTCGAATACGTCGTGACGTAATGATCAGCATACGGGTTTTTATTAACCGCCGGCTCACGATGGATTTCTTCCCGGAAGATAGATGTGGTTCACGTGCAACGCTTTTTCCTGCCTACCCACGCAATTTTCTTGGCTTAACTTGGCGTTCTATTTTCTGCCGGTAAACGGCTAACTTTACCAGGATCTATATCTATTACCTAGGCATTTACATTTTGTCGCAAAAGATCAACTAGTCAAAAACATTCCGTAAAAAAATTCCGTAGCTGCAAAGCGGAAAACTTCAACCAAACCGAGTTGAGCCGTCATTGCGTCATAAGGAAAAGGATAAATTTCGAAAGAAAAAAGCACGTCATTGAATGTGCGGTGCTTCAGTTGTCAAACTTCCGGCATTCGCTATCGCTAACTGAGTATCTTTTGCGAGTAGAGTCGTTGATCCAACGTGTTGTTTCACCAACGTACAAAATATCTCCCATAAAGGCAGACATTGCGCATTAATAACACAAAAATCAGGGGCGGATCCAAGGGGTGGCCGCAGCGGTCGCCCCCCCCCCCCCCCCGCCAGAAGGGCGCCCCACGGGCTGTCTGTCGCCGGGCGTCCGGCGATGGACAGACCGTGAGCACGCAGCGCCCCCTATGGACCGTTTGGAGGCCCTTTTGGGCGCCCTGTTGAAAGTAACTTACCGAGTATCAGGTCATACAGGTCATGACCTGGTCCTTTTGACCCGAGGCGCCCTTCCGGCCAGTGACGGCGCCCTTACGGCCATTGACGGCGCCTTTTCGGCCATTGACGGCGCCCTTCCGGCCAGTGACGGCGCCCTTTCGGCCAGTGACGGCGCCCTTTCGGTCAGTGACGGCGCCCTTTCTTTGGAAGGCGCCCCTAAATTGGCCTGCGGCCACCCCTCCTAAAATATCCTGAATCCGCCCTTGACAAAAATAGCACTAAATGTGTTCGGTTTTAATCTTGTTTGTCGCGAGGCTTATAAGTATTGTATACCTCAGTGGCACTTTTTCCCAGTAGAG
>JAXIVJ010006977.1:5000-12500 GCA_036785665.1 Chirona hameri
CCTACACCAACCCCTCACCTTACCCGCGTCTCCTCCTCTCTTCGCTCGTCGATACGCCCGTCTTTCCGAAGTCTTTCAGCAGGACTCTCGTCAAGCGGATGAGTGGACCGGACTCGAGCGAGCGGGAGACGAGGAGTTGAGACCGAGTTCCGCCGAGCGAATCAGTATCCGCCGCAGGTGCGACGTCTGGGACGGCGCACGAGCCAGGCAGTCGACGCTGCGCTAAAGGGAGGTTCTCCGTCCGAGCGACGGGCGGCACAGCGTCAGTGACCGCCCGGCTGCGGCTGCCGCTCCCTCTCGAGCCGTCGCCGCCACCGCCGATGAAGCTGCCGCTCCCTCCCGGTGCCGGCCGCCACGGGTCTGTCCTCTTGGAGACAGAACCGGTTGAGAGCTCCGAAGCTGGTACCCCGTGAACTGCCGGACCAGCGCCGTCGTCGCCACCGCCGATGAAGCCGCTACCACCGCCCGGTGCCGGCGGCCACGGGTCTGTCCTCTTGGAGACGGAGCCGGTTGGGCGACCCGAAGCTGGCGCCCCGAGGACTGCCGGTCCAGAGCCGTCGCCGCCCTCGCCCGGCGCCGGCCGCCACGGGTTCGTCCTCTCGGAGACGGAGCCGGTTGGGCGACCCGAAGCTGGCGCCCCGAGGACTGCCGGTCCAGAGCCGTCGCCGCCCTCGCCCGGTGCCGGCCGCCACGGGTTCGTCCTCTCCGAGACGGAGCCGGTTGGGCGCCCCGTAGCTGGTGCCCCGTGGACTGTCGGGACCGGCCCGGGCTGAGGATAGTCTCCAGCAGCCCTGGTCTGGTCTGCGGGCCGCTGTTGCATCCACTCAGCACTCTCCCCGTCTCCGCTTGGAGTGCCGAGATGTGGCGGACGGGGCCGTTCCATCGATCTCGGTGAGAAGCCCGCAGGAGCCGGAACCGCTGCGCCATCCATCCCATGTACACCTCCTTGAGACCTTATAGATGGCGCGTCGGGCTGTTGCACTGGTGCTTCCGTCTGTTGGTACGCAGCCCGCTCAGCCAGGTGCCGCATCAACCGCTCCATGGCAGCAGCTGAGCGCACAGGGTGCGGTCGGTCTCGCTGGCCGACGACCACGAACACTGTTCCCTCCTTGGTGAACACCGTGCTGATCTGATTGCCGCGTTTCAGCTGCATAACGTCATCAAATATGCGTAGTCTGGAAGGCGTGAGGCGCTCTCGGATGTAGAGACCACTGCCCCGGAGTCTGGTCTTGTTTCGGACCATGAAGTAACGATCCGATCCAGCTGCCACGGTGTTGAAGCGGACTTGGATCTGCCTTTCCTTGCGCTGCACTTCTCCAACTTGGCTCAGGTCCATCTCATACTCCATAAGCCTGCGTACCACATCGTGCAGCAGATGAGCAGTATCCTCGCCTCTGCGCGAGCTTAATGCACGTGCGATTGCTGGCCCGCTGAAGATTAACTAGCTTTGGAGCTCCCTCTGTTGTATTTGGTCCAGCTGCTCTTCGACCTCTGCCATGCGCTTGGCACAGTGGAATAAATACTTTTCCGTCTGCTGAGCTATCTGCTCTACAGCCCTTAGGCGCATTGCAAGGGTTTCGTTTGTGGTGAGGGCAAAACTCAGCGAGTTCTCCAGAGCATTCACTCTCTCGTCGTTATAACGCCGCATTTCTTCGACCAAGGATTTACTATTGCGCGCGTTCTCCGTGCGCATGAATTCTTTCAAATCCGAGATAACGGCATCATCACCTTGGCTGCAGCTTCCTTCGGCATCTCCCCCTTCGACGCTTTCCTGTTCGGCGTTACGCGGATTCTTCCCACTATCCTTCAGCAAAGGGCTGTTGGTTTTCCTCTTTTGCCTTCCCATCTTGACATGAACTTTGAGTTTTATTGACCACGGATAGATGTCGCTACCGTCGCCAACAGCTGGCGTGACCCTAGGCCTGGCGTTTTCCTTACGAGACAAACATGGCGCACTCAGCGAAAAACAAAAATAGTCTCTCTTTGACACACCAGTCCATAAATGCTCGGACAAACCAACTTGCCAAACTTGCTGGGTCGTCACTGAATTGCCACTTCACCTTTTCCTCAGATATGTGAGCTATTTCCGTCATAAACACCATCAACAACACAGAGCTCCAAACCACCACCGGCCATGACGCAGTCAGATGGCCCCTCTCTCGAATCGACACATCCATAGCCGACCATATCCTGTCCGCCTTCGACCATGGAGAAGTTTCCTTTCTCTGCCTGCTGGACTTGGCCAAATGTTTCGATGTGATCGACCACTCAAAACTCCTTTCTAAATTACAGGCTCACGGAATCGACACAGTAGTTCTCGGCATACCTGAGAAACCACACCCAGAGTGTCCGCCTCACTGATAATCTGGGTGGTGTCAACAAATCCCACCCGCTGCCAAATAACATCGGTATTTTCCAAGGCTCAGCTTTAGGGTCTCTTCTCTACTGCGTGTTCGCTAACGACATCAGTCAGTTTGCCGAAGACGCAGTAGTAGTCCAATACACTGACGACACACAAATTATGGTCAGCGGCAAAAAGCCTGAAATTCAAATAGTCGTCGCACGCATGGAAAACGTTCTGGCCTCTCTTGACATTTGGTTCAGAGCAAACGGACTTAAAGTTAACGCCGCTAAGACCCAAATGATGCTCTTGGGCAGCTAACAAAATCTGCGCACTTTACCAGACATCAAAATAACATTCCGCGACCATGATTTAATTTACTCTCCATTTCGGAAGCCAAAAACCTCTGCCTCACCTTTGATCGTTCTCTCAATTGGGCAGCTCACGTTTCAACGATTACTAAACGCTGCTTTGGAGCTTTGAGTGGTTTGTCACATCTGCGGGCAGTGGCGGATCTAGGTTTCGAGTTTGGGGGGGCAAAAATTTCCGCTCCCGTTTCGTCAGCGAAAAGTTGTTGACGGGGGAGGGGTGGCGTCGGGTCGTCAGCGCAGAGTCGTTGAGCGGCGGGGGGTTGGCGTCGGATCGTCAGCAGGAAAGGTCTTTGAGCGGGGGGTGCCGGGTCGTCAGCACGAAAGTTTCGTTAAGCGGAGGAGGGGGGTAAATCTCGCCTTCCCGGAACAAAAATCACAACCTCCCGTAGCGGTTGGGGGAAGTAAATATGCATTTGCCTACCGATTGTTCGTTTTTTTGGGGGGGGCAATTGGGGTATTCCAGAACAGATCGACCAAAACGATCTCTAAATAACACGCTACATTTCATATTTCGATAAAACTACGTGTCTGGGGTTATCTGGGCTGTTGATGCACGCTGTGAACTTTTTAGCATCGTCCGTCAAATGGTTTGCGAGTTAGTCTTGGGCAACTTTGTAATGTCAAGCAAAACTCAAATTCTCAGCGGACAATATCTCCCATCTAAACCAGTAAAACGCCTTAATCGGCGGTAACCGAGCGGTATCTGTTGCTTCCCTGGGACAAACTACATACAAAATAAGTTTTATTACATTTGTCATGATCTCCTTTCTCGAATCCGCCCAAAAGGGATCCGTCCTGAGCGCTGCATGCTTCATCGTATAAATTAATGCTTAGATAAATCAAGCCATTTTTGATCAATAATCATTGTTGCTCATGTCGACGAATGCATGTGCCACGCGCTGTGGTAACACCCCTATCAGAACACACCATACAAAAATCAAAATTGATTTGATGGTCCTATCCAATGGTGAAAACTCGATCTCAATTGGAGCAGTGGTTGCAAAGTTATTAGCTTCCGAAAAGCGTCTGTACGGCCGGTTCGGTCCGGTTCGGGCCGGGTCAAATGTAAATTTGTCTAGTAAGTTGACGAGAAACCTCACGGGCGCTTCGCGCCCGCTCGGTAATCACCAGTATAATCAGGAATAATGGATTATTATGTCATTATTTTTGGAATTCTAAAATTTTGCTATTTCAACACGTATCTCAGGTCAAATCACGTGATTTTATAATGTGGTCTTTTAAAATTCGGATTTTGTTCATGCCAGAATGGACATCGATACATAAACCTTCGATGTTTAAAAATTGGTGAAAGTTTTTTTATAAATATAATATTTATATTTTTGTATTTGGAAAAATCATGGTCACCAGCACGCCTTTGGTAATACATTCGCACGCAATTGTACCTCAAGGTCACGTGACCAGAGGTCACCCGGTGAAGCCCACGTCAGATCGACCAAACCATAACATCCTACTTCTCACATTTCGATTGAACTATGTGTCGGGGGTTATCTGGGCCGTACATTCACGCTGTACAATTTTCAGCCCCGTCCGTCAAACGGTTTTCGAGTTATAACCTCAGTCATCTCCTTAAAGGAAATAGTTCACCTTCGGAATTTTTTTCAGAACACGATTTTATTATATTTTTTAATACAGTTTCTTTTTTTCTTTTTAAAAATGGTCCTACATCGCGCCAATTCAGACCAAAAGGTTTAATATTATTGATTTTATGGTGTGCGTTATTGGTCTGCGCATGCTCCATGGCAGTGCTGGCACTTTCAGACGGTACGGTATAGCATATATGCGCCGCATTCCTTCGCCAAAAAGTCAAATATCTTCGGTTGGAGTCTTTTCAGCCAAAAAAAAGTTCCAGATAAGGATTTCTCAACACGGGCTACAAAACTGCTATTTCAGTTCAAAACCTCATGTTGAAGGTGAACTATTTCCTTTAATGTCGCACAAAGGTTTAATTTTCTTCGGGCGATATATATCGAGATATATCCTATAAATAATTCGAATGATATAAAACTATGTATCATTAGAATCGCCATGAACCACAAATTAATGTAATGTAATCTTGTGTGAAGACTCGAATGAAAAGGTGTCGAAATTTTGGTATGTGACCTGAGGTCAGGCCACGTGATTTCGTTATGTTCTCAGTTAAAATTCGTGATTTTTCTTAGGTGTAATAGGAGGGTGCTAGCCATTTGGATCACGTACCAACCTATTTCGCTCAGTGATCAAGATCACATGATGACATAATTAAATATTTCGCCGATAGAGGCGTCTGTGGGTCCTCAAGATATCAATATTTATCCTCTCTATTTCCAGACCGAGAATGTTATAAAAATAGCTAAAAGTGCCTTCCAGAGAGAAAAAAACGTTAAATTGTGCGAAATAAACGAAAAATGTCAACAAATTATCTATTGTATAATCAAGCCAGGTCATTTGGGAAATCAACCTCAGGGGTCGTGCCTTTGAGGTCATGGAGTGACCTGCGCCGAGGTCATGTTATGCATCATTGAATGCAGCTCGACGAGACAGATATAATGCCGTTGAGTTAAGCTCACTAGCACAATAATGATGTGCAAACTTATTACCAAAGATCATGATCCCCCCCAAAAGAAATATAATATAGGAACAACCTTTCTCCAATTTCTTACCATCGAAGGCCAATATATCAAGTCGATTCTGGCAAGAAACAAATTCCGAATTTGAAATGGCCACATGATAAAATCACGTGATCTGACCTAACATCACATGTGGGGCATTCCACAGTAAGACAACCGGTGGGTGCCGTCTGACCATTTTTAATTTTCTTGAAAAATTGTGCATTGGGGATTTCAAGGGCGGGGAATTCATTGGTGGTGAAGAAAGAAAAAAATCCAAAATACGGCCTTCCGTATTTTTCCAAGTTCACCGTGCAGGCCTAATTTTGACGACCAATAACTCCGAGACAAAAACAAAAACAACTTTGAAAACTTGTTTTGTTTGGATCAGGATTAGTCGAACGATTTGGCAATCACGGATTGTGATTTTTCACGTGACCTCGTGACCTACTTTTTGCGCCGTGACCTTGACCTGTTGGAAACTGAAATTAACATTTTCGTCTGATGACGATTTGAGCTTCATTGATGTACTTTCGTATAACAAGTGGGGTTTAACCTGTGCAACCTACTCTTGGGGACTTCCACTAGTAAGACAACCATTTTCCCCTTCAAATTTGTCGTCCGATCATTTTTAATTTTCTTGAAAAGTTGTGCACTGGGGGTTTCAAGGGCGGAGAAATCATTTGTGGTGACCAAAAAAAAAATATGGTCTTGCGAAAATTTCCCAAGTTCACTGTGCAGGCCTAATTTTGACGACCCTTGAGGCTCCGAGACTAAAGAAGCGATTTTGATTGTTTGTATTGTTTGGATCGGGATTAGTCAAAGAACAATTTGGCAATCTCGGATTTTCTATTTTTATTTTGTCACGTGACCTCGTGACCTACATTTTGTGTCGTGACCTTGACCTGTTGGAAACTGAAATTGTTTTGTTTTCGTCTGATCATGATTTGAGTTCCATTGATTTCCTTTCGTATAAAACAAATTTACAAAGTGGGGTTCGACCTGTACAAACTACTGTTGAGCCTTGCAATGCACACAATACGCTGTTTGGGTACGTTACGTTGTATTGGCCTGGCAGGTCATATGGCGACCTGATGTCGGTATAACAGGCACCAACCGAGAGGTTTCGTCGTCAGGAGTCACTCTGGACTTTGTTTCGAAAGCGTATGACAAGTAGATGCGAAGTTATCGACGGACAGGTGCCCAAACAGCGTATTATGTCAGCATTGCAAGACTCAAAAATGATTTTTACAGGTCGAACCCCACTTTTGTATTCTTTTGTATATAAAAGAATACAGTTCTTTTGTATAAAAAGGACATCAATGAAGCTCAAATCTTCATCAGACGGAAATTTTATTTTCCGTTTCCAACAGGTCAAGGTCACGGCGCAAAAAGTATATCACGAAATCACGTGACAAAAAAAAATCGAAACTCCGTGATTGCCAAATTGTTCTTAGACTAATCCTGATCCAAACAACAACAAAAAGTTTATCAAATCGCTTTTTTAGTCTCGGAGTTATTGGTCGTCAAAATTAGGCCTGCACAGTGAACTTGGGAAAATACGGAAGGCCGATTTTTTTTTTTTTGGGGGGGGGTCACCACCAATGAATGCCCTTGAAACCACAACTTTCCAAGAATATTAAAAATGGTCGGACGGCATTTTTGTGTGTTTTGGTTGCCCTACCGTGTTTTGTGGGTTGTCTCTCCATGTAAAAATTACAAAAATCGTATTTTCGAAGAAAGATTTATCCGCCACTGTACCAGGACAAAAATCACAACCCTCCGGATCGGCTTGGGGAGGAGGGGCAAAAACATACGTTTGCCTACCGATATTTTGTTTGGGGGGGGGGCAATTGCCCATTTTACCCAACCGTAGACCCGCCACTGTCTGCGGGGACACCTACCCCCCCCCCCCCCCCCCCCCCCCACGTGATTCTCGCGCATGGCAACGCCCTGGTCGTCTCGCAAATTGCTATTGTATCTCGGTGTACGGCAGTGGCACCAAGCAGAACCTCTCTCGCATTAAACAAATACTTAACTATTCATCTAAAGTAATTTTCGGCCGCAAAAAGTATGATCATGGGTTTGATTTGCTGAGGCGGCTGGGGTGGCTCAGCGCGGAGCAACTTGTGTCGTACCACGCCCTGAGTCTCGTGCACAAGGTGCAGGCACGTAGCCAAGG
>JAXIVJ010006977.1:17500-63354 GCA_036785665.1 Chirona hameri
GGTGGTCGGCTGAGACCCCAGCTAATGGTGGTCGGCTGAGACCCCAGCTAATGGTGGTCGGCTGAGACCCCAGCCAATGCCGGGTTAATACTCGTAGACTGGCAAAGCCTTGTACTCTTCTCAGACGTTCCTAGCATACACTGAAAAACAATGAGAACTTTGACTGGTCTTCCTTCGAGTGACTCACCGGCGCTCGACCAGAGCAGACCACCTCTACCACCACAGGACCCTCTAAAGGACAGCAAAGGCCCTCTACAGATCGGCAGGGGCCTCTAAAGGCCGGCAGACGACCATCTGCAGATCGGCAGGGCCCTCTACAGATTGGCTGGGACACTGCAGATGGACAGGGCCCCTAAAGGCTGGAAAAGGGCCGTCTACAGGTCGACAGGCCCCTCTAAATGCCGACAGAGACCCTCTGCAGATTGGCAGGGCGATCTACAGATCGGCAGGGCCTCCTAAAGGCCGGCAGGGCCATCTAAAGACTGTCAAGGCCCCTAAAGGCCGGAAAGGCCCTATACAGGCCAGAAGGGTCCTCTAAAGGCCGGCAGGGCCATCTAAAGGCCGGCAGAGAGTCGTCTATAGATTGGCTGGGCACTCTGCAGATCGACAAGGGCCCTAAAGGCTGGAAGAGGGCCCTCTACAGGTCAGCAAGGCCCTTTAAATTTCGGCAGAGGCCCTCTGCAGATTGGCAGGGCGATTTACAGAACGGCATGGCCCTCTAAAGGCCGGCTAAAGGTCGACAGGGCACTCTAGAAGCCGGAAGGGCCCTCACAGGCCGGAAGGGCCCTCTAAAGGCCGCCAGGGCCCCCTACAGGTCGCCAGGGCCCTCTAAATGTCGGCAGAGACCCTCTACAGATTGGAAGGTCGATCTACAGATTGACAGGGCCCTCTAAAGGCCGGCAGAGGGCCCTCTTCAGATCATCAGGGACCCTCTACAGGTCAGCAGGGCCCTATAAATGCCGGCAGGGGGGCCTCTACAATCGACAGGGGCCCTCTAAATGCCGGCAGGGGCCATCTGCAGAGCGGCAGGGCCCTTTAAAAGCTGGTAGAGGGCCCTCTCCACACTCTCTGGGCATTTATGTACGTATTTACATATACATGCCTTTAACAGACAAGCAAGTGCTGTTATTTATTCGTGTTACGATTTGTTTAGGTTGGTAGGCGTTCTTTTCTGCGACGTAAGGCGTTTCGCGGGCGCCAGACACACTCCAAAACACTAGGGCCTTCGGCCCCAGGGGGCCCTCGCTCGGTCGCCAGAGGGGCCTGCCTGGCTTCCAGGGGGTCATGACCCCCCACCCCTCCCCACCCACTGCCCCCCCCCCCCCCCCCTCCTACGCCCTTGGCCCCTGACCTTTGACCTCCGGAGGGCCTCTCTGGCTTCCAGGGGAGCTGGCCTTCGGTGGCCTTTATGACCTCTCAAGGACCCTCTTTGACCCCCAGGGGCCACATCTGACCCCCTCTGACTTCCAGATGGCCTCCTCTGGCCTCCAAAGGTCCCTCTGACCTTCATAGGACCCCCTCTGGCTTTCAGGGGTACCTGTGACCTCTGCGTTGGGGCCTGCGAGATGGGGCCTCTTTGAAGCATGGAGGGGCCTCCTTAAATGACAGGAGGGGCAAAAAGATATGTTTGCCCCCCCCCCCTGCCCGACGACAGGGGGGGGGCGACTTCCCCTCCTGACCCCCCGGTGGCGCCGCTGCTGGACCTCTGGAGGCTAAACTATTGACCTGAGCTAAAATTTGGGAACACCAATGGCGATAGGATTTTTCATGAGCTTTCTATTGTTTTCTGTTGTTCCTAGCTATCATAGTTACCAAGATATTTGGGAGTTTCAGGAGCAAAGTCCTATACTTGTAAAATTTGACCTTCGATGACCTCTGGTCACCTCAATATTGTCCAAGCCAAATAACGACCGAAATAGTTTCGACATTATTTTTGAAGAACATTCGAACGGTGTTCTTGGATTCCGCATACTCCATAGGAGTTAAGTTAGAAGCGTGCGACATAAATTGCCCTAGATTCGTCGTGAGCGTCAGATCTTCTTGCCATTTATAGACCTCTGCATATTTCCCAAGTGTATACAGCTGGTGGGTGTGTTTGGAAATAGCAACCACTTAGGGAGACATGTCAGCCAAAAATATAGATATTGCTTTGAATTTTTGGAGGCATTGTCCATACTTGGTTCTCCAATATATCTTCCGGTTTGTAAATATATTCGAAAAGTTTGATTTTAGGAAATTGTTCCCCAAAAAAAATATGAATCCGCCAGCAGTATACACTTGGGAAATATGCCGCCCGTTTGGCCCCCTCAGCCACCAGCGCTGTGACGCACATCAGCTGCACGGACAGTCAGCTGGCGCGGACAGTCGCCACACAGCTGTACGGACAGTCACCACACAGCTGTACGGGCAGTCACAACACAGCTGCACGGACAGTCACCACACAGCTGCACGGACAGTCACCACACAGCTACCCGGACAGTCACCACACAGCTGTACGGGCAGTCACCACACAGCTGCACGGACAGTCGCCACACAGCTGCACGGACAGTCACCACACAGCTGTACGGGCAGTCACAACACAGCTGCACGGACAGTCACCACACAGCTGCACGGACAGTCACCACACAGCTGCACGGACAGTCACCACACAGCTGCACGGACAGTCGTCACACAGCTGCACGGACAGTCGCCACACAGCTGTACGGGCAGTCACAACACAGCTGCACGGACAGTCGCCACACAGCTGCACGGACAGTCACCACACAGCTGTACGGGCAGTCACAACACAGCTGTACGGGCAGTCACAACACAGCTGCACGGACAGTCACCACACAGCTGCACGGACAGTCACCACACAGCTGCACGGACAGTCACCACACAGCTGCACGGACAGTCACCACACAGCTGCACGGACAGTCACCACACAGCTGCACGGACAGTCGCCACACAGCTGCACGGACAGTCGCCACACAGCTGCACGGACAGGACAGCTGGCGCGGACAGTCACCACACAGCTGCACGGACAGTCACCACACAGCTGCACGGACAGTCACCACACAGCTACACGGACAGTCACCACACAGCTGCACGGACAGTCGCCACACCGCTGCACGGACAGTCGCCACACAGCTGCACGGACAGGACAGCTGGAGCGGACAGTCACCACACAGCTGCACGGACAGTCACCACACAGCTGCACGGACAGTCGCCCCACAGCTGCACGGAAAGGACAGCTGGCGCGGACAGTCACCACCCAGCTACACGGACAGTCACCACACAGCTGCACGGACAGTCAACATACAGCTGCACGGACAGTCACCACACAGCTGCACAGACAGTCGTCACACAGCTACACGGACAGTCGCCACACAGCTGCACGGAGAGTCACCACACAGCTGCGCGGACAGTCACCAAACAGCTGCACGGACAGTCACCACACAGCTGCACGGACAGTCACCACACAGCTACACGGACAGTCGTCACACAGCTGCACGGACAGTCACCACACAGCTGCACGGACAGTCGTCACACAGCTGGCGCAGACAGTCACCACACAGCTGCACGGACAGTCGCCACACAGCTGCACGGACAGTCGCCACACAGCTGCACGGGCAGTCACAACACAGCTGTACGGACAGTCGCCACACAGCTGCACGGACAGACACCACACAGCTGCACGGACAGTCGTCACACAGCTGCACGGACAGTCACCACACAGCTGCACGGACAGTCACCACACAGCTACACGGACAGTCACCACACAGCTACACGGACAGTCACCACACAGCTGCACGGACAGTCGCCACACAGCTACACGGACAGTCGTCCCACAGCTGCACGGACAGTCACCGCACAGCTGTACGGACAGTCGCCACACAGCTGCACGGACAGTCACCACACAGCTACACGGACAGTCACCACACAGCTGCACGGACAGTCGCCACACAGCTGCACGGACAGTCACCACACAGCTACACGGACAGTCACCACACAGCTGCACGGACAGTCGCCACACAGCTACACGGACAGTCGTCCCACAGCTGCACGGACAGTCACCGCACAGCTGTACGGACAGTCGCCACACAGCTGCACGGACAGTCACCACACAGCTACACGGACAGGACAGCTGGCGCAGACAGTCGCCACACAGCTACACGGACAGTCACCACACAGCTACACGGACAGTCACCACACAGCTACACGGACAGTCATCACACAGCTACACGGACAGTCACCACACAGCTACACGGACAGTCAACACACAGCTGCACGGACAGTCGCCACACAGCTACACGGACAGTCGTCCCACAGCTGCAAGGACAGTCACCACACAGCTGCACGGACAGTCGCCACACAGCTGCACGGACAGTCACCACACAGCTACACGGACAGTCACCACACAGCAACACGGACAGGACAGCTGGCGCAGACAGTCGCCACACAGCTGCACGGACAGTCACCACACAGCTACACGGACAGTCACCACACAGCTGCACGGACAGTCGCCACACCGCTGCACGGACAGTCGCCACACAGCTGCACGGACAGGACAGCTGGAGCGGACAGTCACCACACAGCTGCACGGACAGTCACCACACAGCTGCACGGACAGTCGCCCCACAGCTGCACGGAAAGGACAGCTGGCGCGGACAGTCACCACCCAGCTACACGGACAGTCACCACACAGCTGCACGGACAGTCAACATACAGCTGCACGGACAGTCACCACACAGCTGCACAGACAGTCGTCACACAGCTACACGGACAGTCGCCACACAGCTGCACGGAGAGTCACCACACAGCTGCGCGGACAGTCACCAAACAGCTGCACGGACAGTCACCACACAGCTGCACGGACACTCACCACACAGCTACACGGACAGTCGTCACACAGCTGCACGGACAGTCACCACACAGCTGCACGGACAGTCGTCACACAGCTGGCGCAGACAGTCACCACACAGCTGCACGGACAGTCGCCACACAGCTGCACGGACAGTCGCCACACAGCTGCACGGGCAGTCACAACACAGCTGTACGGACAGTCACCACACCGCTGCACGGACAGTCACCACACAGCTACGCGAACAGTCACCACACAGCTGTACGGACAGTCGCCACACAGCTGCACGGACAGACACCACACAGCTGCACGGACAGTCGTCACACAGCTGCACGGACAGTCACCACACAGCTGCACGGACAGTCACCACACAGCTACACGGACAGTCACCACACAGCTACACGGACAGTCACCACACAGCTGCACGGACAGTCGCCACACAGCTACACGGACAGTCGTCCCACAGCTGCACGGACAGTCACCGCACAGCTGTACGGACAGTCGCCACACAGCTGCACGGACAGTCACCACACAGCTGCACGGACAATCACCACACAGCTACACGGACAGGACAGCTGGCGCAGACAGTCGCCACACAGCTGCACGGACAGTCACCACACAGCTACACGGACAGTCACCACACAGCTACACGGACAGTCATCACACAGCTACACGGACAGTCACCACACAGCTACACGGACAGTCAACACACAGCTGCACGGACAGTCGCCACACAGCTACACGGACAGTCGTCCCAAAGCTGCAAGGACAGTCACCACACAGCTGCACGGACAGTCGCCACACAGCTGCACGGACAGTCACCACACAGCTACACGGACAGTCACCACACAGCTACACGGACAGGACAGCTGGCGCAGACAGTCGCCACACAGCTGCACGGACAGGACAGCTGGCGCAGACAGTCGCCACACAGCTGCACGGACAGACACCACACAGCTGCACGGACAGTCACCACACAGCTGCACGGACAGTCACCACACAGCTGCACGGACAGTCACCACATAGCTGCACGGACAGTCACCACACACCTACACGGACAGTCACCACACAGCTGTACGGACAGTCACCACACAGCTGTACGGACAGTCACCACACAGCTGTACGGACGGTCACCACACAGCTGCACGGACAGTCACCACATAGCTGCACGGACAGTCACCAAAAACCTACACGGACAGTCACCACACCGCTGTACGGACAGTCACCACACAGCTGTACGGACAGTCACCACACAGCTGCACGGACAGTCGCCACACAGCTGCACGGACAGTCGCCAAACAGCTGCACGGACAGTCGCTACACAGCTGCACGGACAGTCGCCACACAGCTGCACGGACAGTCGCCACACAGCTGCACGGACAGTCACCACACAGCTGCACGGACAGTCACCAAACAGCTGCACAGACAGTCAGCTGCCGCGGACAGTCGCCACACAGCTGCACGGACAGTCACCACACAGCTACACGGACAGTCGCCACACAGCTGCACGGACAGTCACCACACAGATGCACGGACAGTCACCACACAGCTGCACGGACAGTCACCACACAGCTACACGGACAGTCGTCACACAGCTGCACGGACAGTCAGCTGCCGCGGACAGTCGCCACACAGCTGCACGGACAGTCGCCACACAGCTACACGGACAGTCACCACACAGCTACACGGACAGTCGTCACACAGCTGCACGGACAGTCGCCACACAGCTGCACGGACAGTCAGCTGCCGCGGACAGTCGCCACACAGCTGCACGGACAGTCACCACACAGCTACACGGACAGTCACCACACAGCTGTACGGACAGTCGCCCCACAGCTACACGGACAATCGCCACACAGCTGCACAGATAGTCACCACACAGCGGCACGGATAGTCACCACACAGCTGTACGGACAGTCTTCACACAGCTGCACGGACAGTCACCACACAGCTACACGGACAGTCACCACACAGCTACACGGACAGTCACCACACAGCTGCACGGACAGTCGCCACACAGCTGCACGGACAGTCACCACACAGCTGCACGGGCAGTCACCACACAGCTGCACGGACAGTCGCCACACAGCTACACGGACAGTCGACACATAGCTGCACGGACAGTCACCACACAGCTGCACAGACAGTCACCACACAGGTACACGGACAGTCACCACACAGCTGCACGGACAGTCGTCACACAGCTGGCGCAGACAGTCACCACACAGCTGCACGGACAGTCACCACACAGCTGTACGGACAGTCACCACACAGCTGTACGGGCAGTCACCACACAGCTGCACGGACAGTCACCACACAGCTACACAGACAGTCACCACACAGCTGTACGGGCAGTCACCACACAGCTGCATGGACAGTCGCCACACAGCTGCACGGACAGTCACCACACAGCTGTACGGGCAGTCACAACACAGCTGCACGGACAGTCACCACACAGCTGCACGGACAGTCACCACACAGCTGCACGGACAGTCACCACACAGCTGCACGGACAGTCGTCACACAGCTGCACGGACAGTCGCCACACAGCTGTACTGGCAGTCACAACACAGCTGCACGGACAGTCGCCACACAGCTGCACGGACAGTCACCACACAGCTGTACGGGCAGTCACAATACACCTGTACGGGCAGTCACAACACAGCTGCACGGACAGTCACCACACAGCTGCACGGACAGTCACCACACAGCTGCACGGACAGTCACCACACAGCTGCACGGACAGTCACCACACAGCTGTACGGACAGTCGCCACAAAGCTGCGCGGACAGTAGCCACACAGCTGCACGGACAGGGCAGCTGGCGCGGACAATCACCACACAGCTGCACGGACAGTCACCACACAGCTGCACGGACAGTCACCACACAGCTGTACGGGCAGTCACCACACAGCTGCACGGACAGTCACCACACAGCTACACAGACAGTCACCACACAGCTGTACGGGAAGTCACCACACAGCTGCATGGACAGTCGCCACACAGCTGCACGGACAGTCACCACACAGCTGTACGGGCAGTCACAACACAGCTGCACGGACAGTCACCACACAGCTGCACGGACAGTCACCACACAGCTGCACGGACAGTCACCACACAGCTGCACGGACAGTCGTCACACAGCTGCACGGACAGTCGCCACACAGCTGTACTGGCAGTCACAACACAGCTGCACGGACAGTCGCCACACAGCTGCACGGACAGTCACCACACAGCTGTACGGGCAGTCACAACACAGCTGTACGGGCAGTCACAACACAGCTGCACGGACAGTCACCACACAGCTGCACGGACAGTCACCACACAGCTGCACGGACAGTCACCACACAGCTGCACGGACAGTCACCACACAGCTGTACGGACAGTCGCCACAAAGCTGCGCGGACAGTAGCCACACAGCTGCACGGACAGGGCAGCTGGCGCGGACAGTCACCACACAGCTGCACGGACAGTCACCACACAGCTGCACGGACAGTCACCACACAGCTGCACGGACAGTCGCCACACAGCTGCACGGACAGTCGCCACACAGCTGCACGGACAGGACAGCTGGCGCGGACAGTCACCACACAGCTGCACGGACAGTCACCACACAGCTGCACGGACAGTCACCACACAGCTGCAGGAACAGTCGCCACACAGCTGCACGGACAGTCGCCACACAGCTGCACGGACAGGACAGCTGGAGCGGACAGTCACCACACAGCTGCACGGACAGTCACCACACAGCTGCACGGACAGTCACCACACAGCTGCACGGACAGTCGCCACACAGCTGCACGGAAAGGACAGCTGGTGCGGACAGTCACCACACAGCTACACGGACAGTCACCACACAGCTGCACAGACAGTCACCATACAGCTGCACGGACAGTCACCACACAGCTGCACAGAAAGTCGTCACACAGCTACACGGACAGTCGCCACACAGCTGCACGGACAGTCATCACACAGCTGCACGGACAGTCACCACACAGCTGCACGGACAGTCACCACACCGCTGCACGGACAGTCACCACACAGCTACACGAACAGTCACCACACAGCTGTACGGGCAGTCGCCACATAGCTGCACGGACAGTCACCACACAGCTGCACGGACAGTCGCCACACAGCTGCACGGACAGTCACCACACAGCTGCACGGACAGTCACCACACAGCTACACGGACAGTCACCACACAGCTACACGGACAGTCACCACACAGCTGCACGGACAGTCGCCACACAGCTACGCGGACAGTCGTCCCACAGCTGCACGGACAGTAACCACACAGCTGCACGGACAGTCGCCACACAGCTGCACGGACAGTCACCACACAGCTACACGGACAGTCACCACACAGCTACACGGACAGGACAGCTGGCGCAGACAGTCGCCACACAGCTACACGGACAGTCACCACACAGCTACACAGACAGTCACCACACAGCTACACGGACAGTCACCACACAGCTACACGGACAGTCACCACACAGCTACACGGACAGTCACCACACAGCTGCACGGACAGTCGCCACACAGCTACACGGACAGTCGTCCCACAGCTGCACGGACAGTCACCACACAGCTGCACGGACAGTCGCCACACAGCTGCACGGACAGTCACCACACAGCTACACGGACAGTCACCACACAGCTACACGGACAGGACAGCTGGCGCAGACAGTCGCCACTCAGCTGCACGGACAGTCACCACATAGCTGCACGGTCAGGACAGCTGGCGCAGACAGTCGCCACACAGCTGCACGGACAGTCACCACACAGCTGCACGGACAGGACAGCTGGCGCAGACAATCGCCACACAGCTGCACGGACAGTCACCACACAGCTGCACGGACAGGACAGCTGGCGCAGACAGTCGCCACATAGCTACACGGACAGTCACCACACAGCTGCACGGACAGGACAGCTGGCGCAGACAGTCGCCACACAGCTGCAGGGACAGATACCACACAGCTGCACGGACAGTCACCACACAGCTGCACGGAAAGTCACCACACAGCTGCACGGACAGTCACCACATAGCTGCACGGACAGTCACCACACACATACACGGACAGTCACCACACAGCTGTACGGACAGTCACCACACAGCTGTACGGACAGTCACCACACAGCTACACGGACAGTCAGCACATAGCTGCACGGACAGTCACCACACACCTACACGGACAGTCACCACACAGCTGTACGGACAGTCACCACACAGCTGTACGGACAGTCACCACACAGCTGAACGGACAGTCGCAACACAGCTGCACGGACAGTCGCCAAACAGCTGCACGGACAGTCGCCACACAGCTGCACGGACAGTCGCCACACAGCTGCACGGACAGTCGCCACACAGCTGCACGGACAGTCACCACACAGCTGCACGGACAGTCACCAAACAGCTGCACAGACAGTCACCACACAGCTACACGGACAGTCACCACACAGCTGTACGGACAGTCACCACATAGCTGGCGCGGACAGTCACCACACAGCTGCACGGACAGTCACCACACAGCTGCACGGACAGTCACCACACAGCTACACGGACAGTCGCCACATAGCTGGCGCGGACAGTCGCCACACAGCTGCACAGACAGTCGCCACACAGCTGCACGGACAGTCGTCACACAGCTGCACGGACAGTCACCACACAGCTACACAGACAGTCGCCACACAGCTGCACGGACAGTCGCCACACAGCTGCACGGACAGTCACCACACAGATGCACGGACAGTCACCACACAGCTACACGGACAGTCATCACACAGCTGCACGGACAGTCGCCACACAGCTGCACGGACAGTCACCACACAGATGCACGGACAGTCACCACACAGCTACACGGACAGTCATCACACAGCTGCACGGACAGTCGCCACACAGCTGCACGGACAGTCAGCTGCCGCGGACAGTCGCCACACAGCTGCACGAACAGTCGCCACACAGCTACACGGACAGTCGCCACACAGCTGCACGGACAGTCACCACATAGCTGGCGCGGACAGTCACCACACAGCTGCACGGACAGTCACCACACAGCTGCACGGACAGTCGCCACACAGCTGCACGGACAGTCACCACACAGCTGGCGCGGAAGTCACCACACAGCTGCACGGACAGTCGCCACACAGCTGCACGGACAGTCAGCTGGCGCGGACAGTCGCCACACAGCTGCAAAGACAGTCACCACACAGCTACACGGACAATCGCCGCACAGCTACACGGACAGTCGCCACACAGCTACACGGACAGTCACCACACAGCTGCACGGACAGTCGCCACACAGCTGCACGGACTGTCACCACACAGCTACACGGACAGTCACCACATAGCTACACGGACAGTCACCACACAGTGCACGGACAGTCACCACACAGCTGCACGGACAGACACCACAAAGCTGCACGGACAGTCGCCACACAGCTGCACGGACAGTCGCCACACAGCTGGCGCGGACAGTCACCACACAGCTGCACAGACAGTCACCACACATGTACACGGACAGTCACCACACAGCAGCACGGACAGTCACCACACAGCTACACGGACAGTCATCACACAGCTGCACGGACAGTCACCACACAGCTGCACGGACAGTCACCACACAGCTGGCGCGGCCAGTCACCACACAGCTGCACAGACAGTCACCACACAGCTACACGGAAGTCACCACACAGCTGCACGGACAGTCACCCCACAGCTACACGGACAGTGGCCACATAGCTGGCGCGGACAGTCACCACACCGCTGCACGGACAGTCACCACACAGCTGCACGGACAGTCACCACACAGCTAGCGCGGACAGTCACCACACAGCTGCACGGACAGTCACCACACAGCTGCACGGACAGTCACCACACAGCTGCACGGACAGTCGTCACACAGCTGCACGGACAGTCGTCACACAGCTGCACGGACAGTCACCACACAGCTACACGGACAGTCACCACACAGCTACACGGACAGTCACCACACAGCTGCACGGACAGTCGCCACACAGCTGCACGGACAGTCACCACACAGGTACACGGACAGTCACCACACAGCTACACGGACAGTCGTCACACAGGTACACGGACAGTCACCACACAGCTGCACGGGCAGTCACCACACAGCTGCACGGACAGTCGCCACACAGCTACACGGACAGTCGCCACACAGCTGCACGGACCGTCAACACACAGCTGCACGGACAGTCGCCACACAGCTACACAGACAGTCGCCACATAGCTGCACGGACAGTCACCACACAGCTGCACGGACAGTCACCACACAGGTACACGGACAGTCACCACACAGCTGCACGGACAGTCGTCACACAGCTGGCGCAGACAGTCACCACACAACTGCACGGACAGTCACCACACAGCTGTACGGACAGTCACCACACAGCTGCACGGGCAGTCACAACACAGCTACACGGACAGTCACCACACAGCTGCACGGACAGTCACCACACAGCTACACGGACAGTCACCACACAGCTGTACGGGCAGTCACCACACAGCTGCACGGACAGTCGCCACACAGCTGCACGGACAGTCACCACACAGCTGTACGGGCAGTCACAGCACAGCTGCACGGACAGTCACCACACAGCTGCACGGACAGTCACCACACAGCTGCACGGACAGTCACCACACAGCTGCACGGACAGTCGTCACACAGCTGCACGGACAGTCGCCACACAGCTGTACGGGCAGTCACAACACAGCTGCACGGACAGTCGCCACACAGCTGCACGGACAGTCACCACACAGCTGTACGGGAAGTCACAACACAGCTGTACGGGCAGTCACAACACAGCTGCACGGACAGTCACCACACAGCTGCACGGACAGTCACCACACAGTTGCACGGACAGTCACCACACAGCTACACGGACAGTCGTGACACAGCTGCACGGACAGTCACCACACAGCTGCACGGACAGTCACCACACAGCTGCACGGATAGTCACCACACAGCTGCACGGACAGTCGTCACACAGCTACACGGACAGTCGCCACACAGCTGCACGGACAGTCACCACACAGCTACACGGACAGTCAACACACAGCTACACGGACAGTCACCACACAGCTGCACGGACAGTCGCCACACAGCTGCACGGACAGTCACCACACAGGTACACGGACAGTCACCACACAGCTACACGGAGAGTCGTCACACAGGTACACGGACAGTCACCACACAGCTGCACGGGCAGTCACCACACAGCTGCACGGACAGTCGCCACACAGCTACACGGACAGTCGCCACACATCTGCACATACAGTCACCACACAGCTGCACGGACAGTCGCCACACAGCTACACAGACAGTCGCCACATAGCTGCACGGACAGTCACCACACAGATGCACGGACAGTCACCACACAGGTACACGGACAGTCACCACACAGCTGCACGGACAGTCGTCACACAGCTGGCGCAGACAGTCACCACACAGCTGCACGGACAGTCACCACACAGCTGTACGGACAGTCACCACACCGCTGTACGGGCAGTCACAACACAGCTACACGGACAGTCACCACACAGCTGTACGGGCAGTCACCACACAGCTGCACGGACAGTCGCCACACAGCTGCACGGACAGTCACCACACAGCTGTACGGGCAGTCACAGCACAGCTGCACGGACAGTCACCACACAGCTGCACGGACAGTCACCACACAGCTGCACGGACAGTCACCACACAGCTGCACGGACAGTCGTCACACAGCTGCACGGACAGTCGCCACACAGCTGTACGGGCAGTCACAACACAGCTGCACGGACAGTCGCCACACAGCTGCACATACAGTCACCACACAACTGTACGGGCAGTCACAACACAGCTGTACGGGCAGTCACAACACAGCTGCACGGACAGTCACCACACAGCTGCACGGACAGTCACCACACAGCTGCACTGACAGTCACCACACAGCTACACGGACAGTCGTGACACAGCTGCACGGACAGTCACCACACAGCTGCACGGACAGTCACCACACAGCTACACGGACAGTCACCACACAGCTGCACGGACAGTCGCCACACCGCTGCACGGACAGTCGCCACACAGCTGCACGGACAGGACAGCTGGAGCGGACAGTCACCACACAGCTGCACGGACAGTCACCACACAGCTGCACGGACAGTCGCCCCACAGCTGCACGGAAAGGACAGCTGGCACGGACAGTCACCACCCAGCTACACGGACAGTCACCACACAGCTGCACGGACAGTCACCATACAGCTGCACGGACAGTCACCACACAGCTGCACAGACAGTCGTCACACAGCTACACGGACAGACGCCACACAGCTGCACGGAGAGTCACCACACAGCTGCGCGGACAGTCAACAAACAGCTGCACGGACAGTCACCACACAGCTGCACGGACAGTCACCACACAGCTACACGGACAGTCGTCACACAGCTGCACGGACAGTCACCACACAGCTGCACGGACAGTCGTCACACAGCTGGCGCAGACAGTCACCACACAGCTGCACGGACAGTCGCCACACAGCTGCACGGACAGTCGCCACACAGCTGCACGGGCAGTCACAACACAGCTGTACGGACCGTCACCACACCGCTGCACGGACAGTCACCACAGAGCTACACGAACAGTCACCACACAGCTGTACGGACAGTCGCCACACAGCTGCACGGACAGACACCACACAGCTGCACGGACAGTCGTCACACAGCTGCACGGACAGTCACCACACAGCTGCACGGACAGTCACCACACAGCTACACGGACAGTCACCACACAGCTACACGGACAGTCACCACACAGCTGCACGGACAGTTGCCACACAGCTACACGGACAGTCGTCCCACAGCTGCACGGACAGTCACCGCACAGCTGTACGGACAGTCGCCACACAGCTGCACGGACAGTCACCACACAGCTGCACGGACAGTCACCACACAACTACACGGACAGGACAGCTGGCGCAGACAGTCGCCACACAGCTACACGGACAGTCACCACACAGCTACACGGACAGTCACCACACAGCTACACGGACAGTCATCACACAGCTACACGGACAGTCACCACACAGCTACACGGACAGTCACCACACAGCTGCACGGACAGTCGCCACACAGCTACACGGACAGTCGTCCCACAGCTGCAAGGACAGTCACCACACAGCTGCACGGACAGTCGCCACACAGCTGCACGGACAGTCACCACACAGCTGCACGGTCAGGACAGCTGGCGCAGACAGTCGACACACAGCTACACGGACAGTCACCACACAGCTGCACGGACAGGACAGCTGGCGCAGACAGTCGCCACATAGCTACACGGACAGTCACCACACAGCTGCACGGACAGGACAGCTGGCGCAGACAGTCGCCACACAGCTGCACGGACAGACACCACACAGCTGCACGGACAGTCACCACACAGCTGCACGGAAAGTCACCACACAGCTGCACGGACAGTCACCACATAGCTGCACGGACAGTCACCACACACCTACACGGACAGTCACCACACAGCTGTACGGACAGTCACCACACAGCTGTACGGACAGTCACCACACAGCTGTACGGACGGTCACCACACAGCTGCACGGACAGTCACCACATAGCTGCACGGACAGTCACCAAACACCTACACGGACAGTCACCACACCGCTGTACGGACAGTCACCACACAGCTACATGGGCAGTCACCACACAGCTGCACGGACAGTCACCACACAGCTACACGGACAGTCGCCACATAGCTGGCGCGGACAGTCGCCACACAGCTGCACGGACAGTCGCCACACAGCTGCACGGACAGTCGTCACACAGCTGCACGGACAGTCACCACACAGCTACACGGACAGTCGCCACACAGCTGCACGGACAGTCACCACACAGATGCACGGACAGTCGTCACACAGCTGCACGGACAGTCAGCTGCCGCGGACAGTCGCCACACAGCTGCACGGACAGTCACCACACAGCTACACGGACAGTCACCACACAGCTACACAGACAGTCTCCACACAGCTACACGGACAGTCACCACACAGCTACACGGACAGTCGTCACACAGCTCCACGGACAGTCGCCACACAGCTGCACGGACAGTCAGCTGCCGCGGACAGTCGCTAGACAGCTGCACGGACAGTCACCACACAGCTACACGGACAGTCACCACACAGCTGTACGGACAGTCGCCCCACAGCTACACGGACAGTCGCCACACAGCTGCACAGATAGTCACCACACAGCGGCACGGATAGTCACCACACAGCTGTACGGACAGTCGTCACACAGCTGCACGGACAGTCACCACACAGCTACACGGACAGTCACCGCACAGCTACACGGACAGTCACCACACAGCTGCACGGACAGTCGCCACACAGCTGCACGGACAGTCACCACACAGCTGCACGGGCAGTCACCACACAGCTGCACGGACAGTCGCCACACAGCTACACGGACAGTCGCCACATAGCTGCACGGACAGTCACCACACAGCTGCACAGACAGTCACCACACATGTACACGGACAGTCACCACACAGCTGCACGGACAGTCGTCACACAGCTGGCGCAGACAGTCACCACACAGCTGCACGGACAGTCACCACACAGCTGTACGGACAGTCACCACACAGCTGTACGGGCAGTCACCACACAGCTGCACGGACAGTCACCACACAGCTACACAGACAGTCACCACACAGCTGTACGGGCAGTCACCACACAGCTGCATGGACAGTCGCCACACAGCTGCACGGACAGTCACCACACAGCTGTACGGGCAGTCACAACACAGCTGCACGGACAGTCACCACACAGCTGCACGGACAGTCACCACACAGCTGCACGGACAGTCACCACACAGCTGCACGGACAGTCGTCACACAGCTGCACGGACAGTCGCCACACAGCTGTACGGGCAGTCACAACACAGCTGCACGGACAGTCGCCACACAGCTGCACGGACAGTCACCACACAGCTGTACGGGCAGTCACAACACAGCTGTACGGGCAGTCACAACACAGCTGCACGGACAGTCACCACACAGCTGCACGGGCAGTCACCACACAGCTGCACGGACAGTCACCACACAGCTGCACGGACAGTCGCCACAAAGCTGCGCGGACAGTCGCCACACAGCTGCACGGACAGGGCAGCTGGCGCGGACAGTCACCACACAGCTGCACGGACAGTCACCACACAGCTGCACGGACAGTCACCACACAGCTGCACGGACAGTCGCCACACAGCTGCACGGACAGTCGCCACACAGCTGCACGGACAGGACAGCTGGCGCGGACAGTCACCACACAGCTGCACGGACAGTCACCACACAGCTGCACGGACAGTCACCACACAGCTGCACGGACAGTCGCCACACAGCTGCACGGACAGTCGCCACACAGCTGCACGGACAGGACAGCTGGAGCGGACAGTCACCACCCAGCTGCACGGACAGTCACCACACAGCTGCACGGACAGTCGCCACACAGCTGCACGGAAAGGACAGCTGGTGCGGACAGTCACCACACAGCTACACGGACAGTCACCACACAGCTGCACAGACAGTCACCATACAGCTGCACGGACAGTCACCACACAGCTGCACAGACAGTCGTCTTACAGCTACACGGACAGTCGCCACACAGCTGCACGGACAGTCATCACACAGCTGCACGGACAGTCACCACACAGCTGCACGGACAGTCACCACACCGCTGCAAGGACAGTCACCACACAGCTACACGAACAGTCACCACACAGCGGTACGGACAGTCGCCACATAGCTGCACGGACAGTCACCACACAGCTGCACGGACAGTCGCCACACAGCTGCACGGACAGTCACCACACAGCTGCACGGACAGTCACCACACAGCTACACGGACAGTCACCACACAGCTACACGGACAGTCACCACACAGCTGCACGGACAGTCGCCACACAGCTACGCGGACAGTCGTCCCACAGCTGCACGGACAGTAACCACACAGCTGCACGGACAGTCGCCACACAGCTGCACGGACAGTCACCACACAGCTACACGGACAGTCACCACACAGCTACACGGACAGGACAGCTCGCGCAGACAGTCGCCACACAGCTACACGGACAGTCACCACACAGCTACACGGACAGTCACCACACAGCTACACGGACAGTCACCACACAGCTACACGGACAGTCACCACACAGCTACACGGACAGTCACCACACAGCTGCACGGACAGTCGCCACACAGCTACACGGACAGTCGTCCCACAGCTGCACGGACAGTCACCACACAGCTGCACGGACAGTCGCCACACAGCTGCACGGACAGTCACCACACAGCTACACGGACAGTCACCACACAGCTACACGGACAGGACAGCTGGCGCAGACAGTCGCCACTCAGCTGCACGGACAGTCACCACATAGCTGCACGGTCAGGACAGCTGGCGCAGACAGTCGCCACACAGCTGCACGGACAGTCACCACACAGCTGCACGGACAGGACAGCTGGCGCAGACAATCGCCACACAGCTGCACGGACAGTCACCACACAGCTGCACGGACAGGACAGCTGGCGCAGACAGTCGCCACATAGCTACACGGACAGTCACCACACAGCTGCACGGACAGGAATAGCTGGCGCAGACAGTCGCCACACAGCTGCAGGGACAGACACCACACAGCTGCACGGACAGTCACCACACAGCTGCACGGACAGTCACCACACAGCTGCACGGACAGTCACCACATAGCTGCACGGACAGTCACCACACACATACACGGACAGTCACCACACAGCTGTACGGACAGTCACCACACAGCTGTACGGACAGTCACCACACAGCTACACGGACAGTCAGCACATAGCTGCACGGACAGTCACCACACACCTACACGGACAGTCTCCACACAGCTGTACGGACAGTCACCACACAGCTGTACGGACAGTCACCACACAGCTGCACGGACAGTCGCCACACAGCTGCACGGACAGTCGCCAAACAGCTGCACGGACAGTCGCCACACAGCTGCACGGACAGTCGCCACACAGCTGCACGGACAGTCGCCACACAGCTGCACGGACAGTCACCACACAGCTGCACGGACAGTCACCAAACAGCTGCACAGACAGTCACCACACAGCTACACGGACAGTCACCACACAGCTGCACGGACAGTCACCACACAGCTACACGGACAGTCGCCACATAGCTGGCGCGGACAGTCGCCACACAGCTACACGGACAGTCGTCCCACAGCTGCACGGACAGTCACCACACAGCTGCACGGACAGTCGCCACACAGCTGCACGGACAGTCGCCACACAGCTGCACGGACAGTCACCACACAGCTACACGGACAGTCACCACACAGCTACACGGACAGGACAGCTGGCGCAGACAGTCGCCACACAGCTACACGGACAGTCACCACACAGCTACACGGACAGTCACCACACAGCTACACGGACAGTCACCACACAGCTGCACGGACAGTCGCCACACAGCTACACGGACAGTCGTCCCACAGCTGCACGGACAGTCACCACACAGCTGCACGGACAGTCGCCACACAGCTGCACGGACAGTCACCACACAGCTACACGGACAGTCACCACACAGCTACACGGACAGGACAGCTGGCGCCGACAGTCGCCACTCAGCTGCACGGACAGTCACCACATAGCTGCACGGTCAGGACAGCTGGCGCAGACAGTCGCCACACAGCTGCACGGACAGTCACCACACAGCTGCACGGACAGGACAGCTGGCGCAGACAATCGCCAAACAGCTGCACGGACAGTCACCACACAGCTGCACGGACAGGACAGCTGGCGCAGACAGTCGCCACATAGCTACACGGACAGTCACCACACAGCTGCACGGACAGGAATAGCTGGCGCAGACAGTCGCCACACAGCTGCAGGGACAGACACCACACAGCTGCACGGACAGTCACCACACAGCTGCACGGACAGTCACCACACAGCTGCACGGACAGTCACCACATAGCTGCACGGACAGTCACCACACACATACACGGACAGTCACCACACAGCTGTACGGACAGTCACCACACAGCTGTACGGACAGTCACCACACAGCTACACGGACAGTCAGCACATAGCTGCACGGACAGTCACCACACACCTACACGGACAGTCTCCACACAGCTGTACGGACAGTCACCACACAGCTGTACGGACAGTCACCACACAGCTGCACGGACAGTCGCCACACAGCTGCACGGACAGTCGCCAAACAGCTGCACGGACAGTCGCCACACAGCTGCACGGACAGTCGCCACACAGCTGCACGGACAGTCGCCACACAGCTGCACGGACAGTCACCACACAGCTGCACGGACAGTCACCAAACAGCTGCACAGACAGTCACCACACAGCTACACGGACAGTCACCACACAGCTGCACGGACAGTCACCACACAGCTACACGGACAGTCGCCACATAGCTGGCGCGGACAGTCGCCACACAGCTGCACAGACAGTCGCCACACAGCTGCAGGGACAGTCGTCACACAGCTGCACGGACAGTCACCACACAGCTACACAGACAGTCGCCACACAGCTGCACGGACAGTCGCCACACAGCTGCACGGACAGTCACCACACAGATGCACGGACAGTCACCACACAGCTGCACGGACAGTCACCACACAGCTGCACGGACAGTCGTCACACAGCTGCACGGACAGTCGCCACACAGCTACACGGACAGTCACCACACAGCTACACGGACAGTCGTCACACAGCTGCACGGACAGTCGCCACACAGCTGCACGGACAGTCAGCTGCCGCGGACAGTCGCCACACAGCTGCACGAACAGTCGCCACACAGCTACACGGACAGTCGCCATACAGCTGCACGGACAGTCACCACATAGCTGGCGCGGACAGTCACCACACAGCTGCACGGACAGTCACCACACAGCTGCACGGACAGTCGCCACACAGCCGCACGGACAGTCACCACACAGCTGGCGCGGAAGTCACCACACAGCTGCCCGGACAGTCGCCACACAGCTGCACGGACAGTCAGCTGGCGCGGACAGTCGCCACACAGCTGCAAAGACAGTCACCACACAGCTACACGGACAATCGCGGCACAGCTACACGGACAGTCGCCACACAGCTACACGGACAGTCACCACACAGCTGCACGGACAGTCGCCACACAGCTGCACGGACAGTCACCACACAGCTACACGGACAGTCGTCACACAGCTGCACGGACAGACACCACATAGCTACACGGACAGTCACCACACAGTGCACGGACAGTCACCACACAGCTGCACGGACAGACACCACAAAGCTGCACGGACAGTCGCCACACAGCTGCACGGACAGTCGCCACACAGCTGGCGCGGACAGTCACCACACAGCAGCACGGACAGTCACCACACAGCTACACGGACAGTCATCACACAGCTGCACGGACAGTCACCACACAGCTGCACGGACAGTCACCACACAGCTGGTGCGGACAGTCACCACACAGCTGCACAGACAGTCACCACACAGCTACACGGAAGTCACCACACAGCTGCACGGACAGTCACCCCACAGCTACACGGACAGTGGCCACATAGCTGGCGCGGACAGTCACCACACAGCTGCACGGACAGTCACCACACAGCTGCACGGACAGTCACCACACAGCTAGCGCGGACAGTCACCACACAGCTGCACGGACAGTCACCACACAGCTGCACGGACAGTCACCACACAGCTGCACGGACAGTCGTCACACAGCTGCACGGGCAGTCGTCACACAGCTGCACGGACAATCACCACACAGCTACACGGACAGTCACCACACAGCTACACGGACAGTCACCACACAGCTGCACGGACAGTCGCCACACAGCTGCACGGACAGTCACCACACAGGTACACGGACAGTCACCACACAGCTACACGGACAGTCGTCACACAGGTACACGGACAGTCACCACACAGCTGCACGGGCAGTCACCACACAGCTGCACGGACAGTCGCCACACAGCTACACGGACAGTCGCCACACAGCTGCACGGACAGTCACCACACAGCTGCACGGACAGTCGCCACACAGCTACACAGACAGTCGCCACATAGCTGCACGGACAGGGCAGCTGGCGCGGACAGTCACCACACAGCTGCACGGACAGTCACCACACAGCTGCACGGACAGTCACCACACAGCTGCACGGACAGTCGCCACACAGCTGCACGGACAATCGCCACACAGCTGCACGGACAGGACAGCTGGCGCGGACAGTCACCACACAGCTGCACGGACAGTCACCACACAGCTGCACGGACAGTCACCACACAGCTGCACGGACAGGACAGCTGGCGCAGACAGTCGCCACATAGCTACACGGACAGTCACCACACAGCTGCACGGACAGGAATAGCTGGCGCAGACAGTCGCCACACAGCTGCAGGGACAGACACCACACAGCTGCACGGACAGTCACCACACAGCTGCACGGACAGTCACCACACAGCTGCACGGACAGTCACCACATAGCTGCACGGACAGTCACCACACACATACACGGACAGTCACCACACAGCTGTACGGACAGTCACCACATAGCTGCACGGACAGTCACCACACAGCTGCATGGACAGTCGCCACACAGCTGCACGGACAGTCGCCACACAGCTGCACGGACAGGACAGCTGGAGCGGACAGTCACCACACAGCTGCACGGACAGTCACCACACAGCTGCACGGACAGTCGCCACACAGCTGCACGGAAAGGACAGCTGGTGCGGACAGTCACCACACAGCTACACGGACAGTCACCACACAGCTGCACAGACAGTCACCATACAGCTGCACGGACAGTCACCACACAGCTGCACAGACAGTCGTCTTACAGCTACACGGACAGTCGCCACACAGCTGCACGGACATTCATCACACAGCTGCACGGACAGTCACCACACAGCTGCACGGACAGTCACCACACCGCTGCAAGGACAGTCACCACACAGCTACACGAACAGTCACCACACAGCTGTACGGACAGTCGCCACATAGCTGCACGGACAGTCACCACACAGCTGCACGGACAGTCGCCACACAGCTGCACGGACAGTCACCACACAGCTGCACGGACAGTCACCACACAGCTACACGGACAGTCACCACACAGCTACACGGACAGTCACCACACAGCTGCACGGACAGTCGCCACACAGCTACGCGGACAGTCGTCCCACAGCTGCACGGACAGTAACCACACAGCTGCACGGACAGTCGCCACACAGCTGCACGGACAGTCACCACACAGCTACACGGACAGTCACCACACAGCTACACGGACAGGACAGCTGGCGCAGACAGTCGCCACACAGCTACACGGACAGTCACCACACAGCTACACGGACAGTCACCACACAGCTACACGGACAGTC
This sequence comes from Chirona hameri, assembly GCA_036785665.1. Classification (NCBI taxonomy): domain Eukaryota; kingdom Metazoa; phylum Arthropoda; class Thecostraca; order Balanomorpha; family Balanidae; genus Chirona; species Chirona hameri. Next base: position 40,790 of record JAXIVJ010006977.1, read on the forward strand.
ACCACACAGCTACACGGACAGTCACCACACAGCTACACGGACAGTCACCACACAGCTGCACGGACAGTCGCCACACAGCTACACGGACAGTCGTCCCACAGCTGCACGGACAGTCACCACACAGCTGCACGGACAGTCGCCACACAGCTGCACGGACAGTCACCACACAGCTACACAGACAGTCACCACACAGCTACACGGACAGGACAGCTGGCGCAGACAGTCGCCACTCAGCTGCACGGACAGTCACCACATAGCTGCACGGTCAGGACAGCTGGCGCAGACAGTCGCCACACAGCTGCACGGACAGTCACCACACAGCTGCACGGACAGGACAGCTGGCGCAGACAATCGCCACACAGCTGCACGGACAGTCACCACACAGCTGCACGGACAGGACAGCTGGCGCAGACAGTCGCCACATAGCTACACGGACAGTCACCACACAGCTGCACGGACAGGAATAGCTGGCGCAGACAGTCGCCACACAGCTGCAGGGACAGACACCACACAGCTGCACGGACAGTCACCACACAGCTGCACGGACAGTCACCACACAGCTGCACGGACAGTCACCACATAGCTGCACGGACAGTCACCACACACATACACGGACAGTCACCACACAGCTGTACGGACAGTCACCACATAGCTGCACGGACAGTCACCACACAGCTGCATGGACAGTCGCCACACAGCTGCACGGACAGTCACCACACAGCTGCACGGACAGTCACCACACAGCTGCACGGACAGTCACCACACAGCTACACGGACAGTCACCACACAGCTGCACGGACAGTCGCCACACAGCTACGCGGACAGTCGTCCCACAGCTGCACGGACAGTAACCACACAGCTGCACGGACAGTCGCCACACAGCTGCACGGACAGTCACCACACAGCTACACGGACAGTCACCACACAGCTGCACGGACAGTCACCACACAGCTACACGGACAGTCACCACACAGCTACACGGACAGTCACCACACAGCTACACGGACAGTCACCACACAGCTACACGGACAGTCACCACACAGCTACACGGACAGTCACCACACAGCTACACGGACAGTCACCACACAGCTACACGGACAGTCACCACACAGCTACACGGACAGTCACCACACAGCTACACGGACAGTCACCACACAGCTACACGGACAGTCACCACACAGCTGCACGGACAGTCGCCACACAGCTACACGGACAGTCGTCCCACAGCTGCACGGACAGTCACCACACAGCTGCACGGACAGTCGCCACACAGCTGCACGGACAGTCACCACACAGCTACACGGACAGTCACCACACAGCTACACGGACAGGACAGCTGGCGCAGACAGTCGCCACTCAGCTGCACGGACAGTCACCACATAGCTGCACGGTCAGGACAGCTGGCGCAGACAGTCGCCACACAGCTGCACGGACAGTCACCACACAGCTGCACGGACAGGACAGCTGGCGCAGACAATCGCCACACAGCTGCACGGACAGTCACCACACAGCTGCACGGACAGGACAGCTGGCGCAGACAGTCGCCACATAGCTACACGGACAGTCACCACACAGCTGCACGGACAGGAATAGCTGGCGCAGACAGTCGCCACACAGCTGCAGGGACAGACACCACACAGCTGCACGGACAGTCACCACACAGCTGCACGGACAGTCACCACACAGCTGCACGGACAGTCACCACATAGCTGCACGGACAGTCACCACACACATATACGGACAGTCACCACACAGCTGTACGGACAGTCACCACACAGCTGTACGGACAGTCACCACACAGCTACACGGACAGTCAGCACATAGCTGCACGGACAGTCACCACACACCTACACGGACAGTCTCCACACAGCTGTACGGACAGTCACCACACAGCTGTACGGACAGTCACCACACAGCTGCACGGACAGTCGCCACACAGCTGCACGGACAGTCGCCAAACAGCTGCACGGACAGTCGCCACACAGCTGCACGGACAGTCGCCACACAGCTGCACGGACAGTCGCCACACAGCTGCACGGACAGTCACCACACAGCTGCACGGACAGTCACCAAACAGCTGCACAGACAGTCACCACACAGCTACACGGACAGTCACCACACAGCTGCACGGACAGTCACCACACAGCTACACGGACAGTCGCCACATAGCTGGCGCGGACAGTCGCCACACAGCTGCACAGACAGTCGCCACACAGCTGCACGGACAGTCGTCACACAGCTGCACGGACAGTCACCACACAGCTACACAGACAGTCGCCACACAGCTGCACGGACAGTCGCCACACAGCTGCACGGACAGTCACCACACAGATGCACGGACAGTCACCACACAGCTGCACGGACAGTCACCACACAGCTGCACGGACAGTCGTCACACAGCTGCACGGACAGTCGCCACACAGCTACACGGACAGTCACCACACAGCTACACGGACAGTCGTCACACAGCTGCACGGACAGTCGCCACACAGCTGCACGGACAGTCAGCTGCCGCGGACAGTCGCCACACAGCTGCACGAACAGTCGCCACACAGCTACACGGACAGTCGCCACACAGCTGCACGGACAGTCACCACATAGCTGGCGCGGACAGTCACCACACAGCTGCACGGACAGTCACCACACAGCTGCACGGACAGTCGCCACACAGCTGCACGGACAGTCACCACACAGCTGGCGCGGAAGTCACCACACAGCTGCCCGGACAGTCGCCACACAGCTGCACGGACAGTCAGCTGGCGCGGACAGTCGCCACACAGCTGCAAAGACAGTCACCACACAGCTACACGGACAATCGCGGCACAGCTACACGGACAGTCGCCACACAGCTACACGGACAGTCACCACACAGCTGCACGGACAGTCGCCACACAGCTGCACGGACAGTCACCACACAGCTACACGGACAGTCGTCACACAGCTGCACGGACAGACACCACATAGCTACACGGACAGTCACCACACAGTGCACGGACAGTCACCACACAGCTGCACGGACAGACACCACAAAGCTGCACGGACAGTCGCCACACAGCTGCACGGACAGTCGCCACACAGCTGGCGCGGACAGTCACCACACAGCAGCACGGACAGTCACCACACAGCTACACGGACAGTCATCACACAGCTGCACGGACAGTCACCACACAGCTGCACGGACAGTCACCACACAGCTGGTGCGGACAGTCACCACACAGCTGCACAGACAGTCACCACACAGCTACACGGAAGTCACCACACAGCTGCACGGACAGTCACCCCACAGCTACACGGACAGTGGCCACATAGCTGGCGCGGACAGTCACCACACAGCTGCACGGACAGTCACCACACAGCTGCACGGACAGTCACCACACAGCTAGCGCGGACAGTCACCACACAGCTGCACGGACAGTCACCACACAGCTGCACGGACAGTCACCACACAGCTGCACGGACAGTCGTCACACAGCTGCACGGACAGTCGTCACACAGCTGCACGGACAGTCACCACACAGCTACACGGACAGTCACCACACAGCTACACGGACAGTCACCACACAGCTGCACGGACAGTCGCCACACAGCTGCACGGACAGTCACCACACAGGTACACGGACAGTCACCACACAGCTACACGGACAGTCGTCACACAGGTACACGGACAGTCACCACACAGCTGCACGGGCAGTCACCACACAGCTGCACGGACAGTCGCCACACAGCTACACGGACAGTCGCCACACAGCTGCACGGACAGTCACCACACAGCTGCACGGACAGTCGCCACACAGCTACACAGACAGTCGCCACATAGCTGCACGGACAGTCACCACACAGCTGCACGGACAGTCACCACACAGGTACACGGACAGTCACCACACAGCTGCACGGACAGTCGTCACACAGCTGGCGCAGACAGTCACCACACAACTGCACGGACAGTCACCACACAGCTGTACGGACAGTCACCACACAGCTGTACGGGCAGTCACAACACAGCTGCACGGACAGTCACCACACAGCTGCACGGACAGTCACCACACAGCTACACGGACAGTCACCACACAGCTGTACGGGCAGTCACCACACAGCTGCACGGACAGTCGCCACACAGCTGCACGGACAGTCACCACACAGCTGTACGGGCAGTCACAGCACAGCTGCACGGACAGTCACCACACAGCTTCACGGACAGTCACCACACAGCTGCACGGACAGTCACCACACAGCTGCACGGACAGTCGTCACACAGCTGCACGGACAGTCGCCACACAGCTGTACGGGCAGTCACAACACAGCTGCACGGACAGTCGCCACACAGCTGCACGGACAGTCACCACACAGCTGTACGGGAAGTCACAACACAGCTGTACGGGCAGTCACAACACAGCTGCACGGACAGTCACCACACAGCTGCACGGACAGTCACCACACAGCTGCACGGACAGTCACCACACAGCTACACGGACAGTCGTGACACAGCTGCACGGACAGTCACCACACAGCTGCACGGACAGTCACCACACAGCTGCACGGACAGTCACCACACAGCTGCACGTACAGTCGTCACACAGCTACACGGACAGTCGCCACACAGCTGCACGGACAGTCACCACACAGCTACACGGACAGTCAACACACAGCTACACGGACAGTCACCACACAGCTGCACGGACAGTCGCCACACAGCTGCACGGACAGTCACCACACAGGTACACGGACAGTCACCACACAGCTACACGGACAGTCGTCACACAGGTACACGGACAGTCACCACACAGCTGCACGGGCAGTCACCACACAGCTGCACGGACAGTCGCCACACAGCTACACGGACAGTCGCCACACAGCTGCACAGACAGTCACCACACAGCTGCACGGACAGTCGCCACACAGCTACACAGACAGTCGCCACATAGCTGCACGGACAGTCACCACACAGATGCACGGACAGTCACCACACAGGTACACGGACAGTCACCACACAGCTGCACGGACAGTCGTCACACAGCTGGCGCAGACAGTCACCACACAGCTGCACGGACAGTCACCACACAGCTGTACGGACAGTCACCACACAGCTGTACGGGCAGTCACAACACAGCTACACGGACAGTCACCACACAGCTGTACGGGCAGTCACCACACAGCTGCACGGACAGTCGCCACACAGCTGCACGGACAGTCACCACACAGCTGTACGGGCAGTCACAGCACAGCTGCACGGACAGTCACCACACAGCTGCACGGACAGTCACCACACAGCTGCACGGACAGTCACCACACAGCTGCACGGACAGTCGTCACACAGCTGCACGGACAGTCGCCACACAGCTGTACGGGCAGTCACAACACAGCTGCACGGACAGTCGCCACACAGCTGCACATACAGTCACCACACAGCTGTACGGGCAGTCACAACACAGCTGTACGGGCAGTCACAACACAGCTGCACGGACAGTCACCACACAGCTGCACGGACAGTCACCACACAGCTGCACTGACAGTCACCACACAGCTACACGGACAGTCGTGACACAGCTGCACGGACAGTCACCACACAGCTGCACGGACAGTCACCACACAGCTACACGGACAGTCACCACACAGCTGCACGGACAGTCGCCACACCGCTGCACGGACAGTCGCCACACAGCTGCACGGACAGGACAGCTGGAGCGGACAGTCACCACACAGCTGCACGGACAGTCACCACACAGCTGCACGGACAGTCGCCCCACAGCTGCACGGAAAGGACAGCTGGCGCGGACAGTCACCACCCAGCTACACGGACAGTCACCACACAGCTGCACGGACAGTCACCATACAGCTGCACGGACAGTCACCACACAGCTGCACAGACAGTCGTCACACAGCTACACGGACAGTCGCCACACAGCTGCACGGAGAGTCACCACACAGCTGCGCGGACAGTCACCAAACAGCTGCACGGACAGTCACCACACAGCTGCACGGACAGTCACCACACAGCTACACGGACAGTCGTCACACAGCTGCGCGGACAGTCACCACACAGCTGCACGGACAGTCGTCACACAGCTGGCGCAGACAGTCACCACACAGCTGCACGGACAGTCGCCACACAGCTGCACGGACAGTCGCCACACAGCTGCACGGGCAGTCACAACACAGCTGTACGGACCGTCACCACACCGCTGCACGGACAGTCACCACACAGCTACACGAACAGTCACCACACAGCTGTACGGACAGTCGCCACACAGCTGCACGGACAGACACCACACAGCTGCACGGACAGTCGTCACACAGCTGCACGGACAGTCACCACACAGCTGCACGGACAGTCACCACACAGCTACACGGACAGTCACCACACAGCTACACGGACAGTCACCACACAGCTGCACGGACAGTTGCCACACAGCTACACGGACAGTCGTCCCACAGCTGCACGGACAGTCACCGCACAGCTGTACGGACAGTCGCCACACAGCTGCACGGACAGTCACCACACAGCTGCACGGACAGTCACCACACAACTACACGGACAGGACAGCTGGCGCAGACAGTCGCCACACAGCTACACGGACAGTCACCACACAGCTACACGGACAGTCACCACACAGCTACACGGACAGTCATCACACAGCTACACGGACAGTCACCACACAGCTACACGGACAGTCACCACACAGCTGCACGGACAGTCGCCACACAGCTACACGGACAGTCGTCCCACAGCTGCAAGGACAGTCACCACACAGCTGCACGGACAGTCGCCACACAGCTGCACGGACAGTCACCACACAGCTGCACGGTCAGGACAGCTGGCGCAGACAGTCGACACACAGCTACACGGACAGTCACCACACAGCTGCACGGACAGGACAGCTGGCGCAGACAGTCGCCACATAGCTACACGGACAGTCACCACACAGCTGCACGGACAGGACAGCTGGCGCAGACAGTCGCCACACAGCTGCACGGACAGACACCACACAGCTGCACGGACAGTCACCACACAGCTGCACGGAAAGTCACCACACAGCTGCACGGACAGTCACCACATAGCTGCACGGACAGTCACCACACACCTACACGGACAGTCACCACACAGCTGTACGGACAGTCACCACACAGCTGTACGGACAGTCACCACACAGCTGTACGGACGGTCACCACACAGCTGCACGGACAGTCACCACATAGCTGCACGGACAGTCACCAAACACCTACACGGACAGTCACCACACCGCTGTACGGACAGTCACCACACAGCTACATGGGCAGTCACCACACAGCTGCACGGACAGTCACCACACAGCTACACGGACAGTCGCCACATAGCTGGCGCGGACAGTCGCCACACAGCTGCACGGACAGTCGCCACACAGCTGCACGGACAGTCGTCACACAGCTGCACGGACAGTCACCACACAGCTACACGGACAGTCGCCACACAGCTGCACGGACAGTCACCACACAGATGCACGGACAGTCGTCACACAGCTGCACGGACAGTCAGCTGCCGCGGACAGTCGCCACACAGCTGCACGGACAGTCACCACACAGCTACACGGACAGTCACCACACAGCTACACAGACAGTCTCCACACAGCTACACGGACAGTCACCACACAGCTACACGGACAGTCGTCACACAGCTGCACGGACAGTCGCCACACAGCTGCACGGACAGTCAGCTGCCGCGGACAGTCGCTAGACAGCTGCACGGACAGTCACCACACAGCTACACGGACAGTCACCACACAGCTGTACGGACAGTCGCCCCACAGCTACACGGACAGTCGCCACACAGCTGCACAGATAGTCACCACACAGCGGCACGGATAGTCACCACACAGCTGTACGGACAGTCGTCACACAGCTGCACGGACAGTCACCACACAGCTACACGGACAGTCACCGCACAGCTACACGGACAGTCACCACACAGCTGCACGGACAGTCGCCACACAGCTGCACGGACAGTCACCACACAGCTGCACGGGCAGTCACCACACAGCTGCACGGACAGTCGCCACACAGCTACACGGACAGTCGCCACATAGCTGCACGGACAGTCACCACACAGCTGCACAGACAGTCACCACACATGTACACGGACAGTCACCACACAGCTGCACGGACAGTCGTCACACAGCTGGCGCAGACAGTCACCACACAGCTGTACGGACAGTCACCACACAGCTGTACGGACAGTCACCACACAGCTGTACGGGCAGTCACCACACAGCTGCACGGACAGTCACCACACAGCTACACAGACAGTCACCACACAGCTGTACGGGCAGTCACCACACAGCTGCATGGACAGTCGCCACACAGCTGCACGGACAGTCACCACACAGCTGTACGGGCAGTCACAACACAGCTGCACGGACAGTCACCACACAGCTGCACGGACAGTCACCACACAGCTGCACGGACAGTCACCACACAGCTGCACGGACAGTCGTCACACAGCTGCACGGACAGTCGCCACACAGCTGTACGGGCAGTCACAACACAGCTGCACGGACAGTCGCCACACAGCTGCACGGACAGTCACCACACAGCTGTACGGGCAGTCACAACACAGCTGTACGGGCAGTCACAACACAGCTGCACGGACAGTCACCACACAGCTGCACGGGCAGTCACCACACAGCTGCACGGACAGTCACCACACAGCTGCACGGACAGTCGCCACAAAGCTGCGCGGACAGTCGCCACACAGCTGCACGGACAGGGCAGCTGGCGCGGACAGTCACCACACAGCTGCACGGACAGTCACCACACAGCTGCACGGACAGTCACCACACAGCTGCACGGACAGTCGCCACACAGCTGCACGGACAGTCGCCACACAGCTGCACGGACAGGACAGCTGGCGCGGACAGTCACCACACAGCTGCACGGACAGTCACCACACAGCTGCACGGACAGTCACCACACAGCTGCACGGACAGTCGCCACACAGCTGCACGGACAGTCGCCACACAGCTACACGGACAGGACAGCTGGAGCGGACAGTCACCACACAGCTGCACGGACAGTCACCACACAGCTGCACGGACAGTCGCCACACAGCTGCACGGAAAGGACAGCTGGTGCGGACAGTCACCACACAGCTACACGGACAGTCACCACACAGCTGCACAGACAGTCACCATACAGCTGCACGGACAGTCACCACACAGCTGCACAGACAGTCGTCTTACAGCTACACGGACAGTCGCCACACAGCTGCACGGACAGTCATCACACAGCTGCACGGACAGTCACCACACAGCTGCACGGACAGTCACCACACCGCTGCAAGGACAGTCACCACACAGCTACACGAACAGTCACCACACAGCTGTACGGACAGTCGCCACATAGCTGCACGGACAGTCACCACACAGCTGCACGGACAGTCGCCACACAGCTGCACGGACAGTCACCACACAGCTGCACGGACAGTCACCACACAGCTACACGGACAGTCACCACACAGCTACACGGACAGTCACCACACAGCTGCACGGACAGTCGCCACACAGCTACGCGGACAGTCGTCCCACAGCTGCACGGACAGTAACCACACAGCTGCACGGACAGTCGCCACACAGCTGCACGGACAGTCACCACACAGCTACACGGACAGTCACCACACAGCTACACGGACAGGACAGCTGGCGCAGACAGTCGCCACACAGCTACACGGACAGTCACCACACAGCTACACGGACAGTCACCACACAGCTACACGGACAGTCACCACACAGCTACACGGACAGTCACCACACAGCTACACGGACAGTCACCACACAGCTGCACGGACAGTCGCCACACAGCTACACGGACAGTCGTCCCACAGCTGCACGGACAGTCACCACACAGCTGCACGGACAGTCGCCACACAGCTGCACAGACAGTCACCACACAGCTACACGGACAGTCACCACACAGCTACACGGACAGGACAGCTGGCGCAGACAGTCGCCACTCAGCTGCACGGACAGTCACCACATAGCTGCACGGTCAGGACAGCTGGCGCAGACAGTCGCCACACAGCTGCACGGACAGTCACCACACAGCTGCACGGACAGGACAGCTGGCGCAGACAATCGCCACACAGCTGCACGGACAGTCACCACACAGCTGCACGGACAGGACAGCTGGCGCAGACAGTCGCCACATAGCTACACGGACAGTCACCACACAGCTGCACGGACAGGAATAGCTGGCGCAGACAGTCGCCACACAGCTGCAGGGACAGACACCACACAGCTGCACGGACAGTCACCACACAGCTGCACGGACAGTCACCACACAGCTGCACGTACAGTCACCACATAGCTGCACGGACAGTCACCACACACATACACGGACAGTCACCACACAGCTGTACGGACAGTCACCACATAGCTGCACGGACAGTCACCACACAGCTGCATGGACAGTCGCCACACAGCTGCACGGACAGTCACCACACAGCTGCACGGATAGTCACCACACAGCTACACGGACAGTCACCACACAGCTACACGGACAGTCACCACACAGCTGCACGGACAGTCGCCACACAGCTACGCGGACAGTCGTCCCACAGCTGCACGGACAGTAACCACACAGCTGCACGGACAGTCGCCACACAGCTGCACGGACAGTCACCACACAGCTACACGGACAGTCACCACACAGCTACACGGACAGTCACCACACAGCTACACGGACAGTCACCACACAGCTACACGGACAGTCACCACACAGCTACACGGACAGTCACCACACAGCTACACGGACAGTCACCACACAGCTACACGGACAGTCACCACACAGCTACACGGACAGTCACCACACAGCTACACGGACAGTCACCACACAGCTACACGGACAGTCACCACACAGCTACACGGACAGTCACCACACATCTACACGGACAGTCACCACACAGCTGCACGGACAGTCGCCACACAGCTACACGGACAGTCGTCCCACAGCTGCACGGACAGTCACCACACAGCTGCACGGACAGTCGCCACACAGCTGCACGGACAGTCACCACACAGCTACACGGACAGTCACCACACAGCTACACGGACAGGACAGCTGGCGCAGACAGTCGCCACTCAGCTGCACGGACAGTCACCACATAGCTGCACGGTCAGGACAGCTGGCGCAGACAGTCGCCACACAGCTGCACGGACAGTCACCACACAGCTGCACGGACAGGACAGCTGGCGCAGACAATCGCCACACAGCTGCACGGACAGTCACCACACAGCTGCACGGACAGGACAGCTGGCGCAGACAGTCGCCACATAGCTACACGGACAGTCACCACACAGCTGCACGGACAGGAATAGCTGGCGCAGACAGTCGCCACACAGCTGCAGGGACAGACACCACACAGCTGCACGGACAGTCACCACACAGCTGCACGGACAGTCACCACACAGCTGCACGGACAGTCACCACATAGCTGCACGGACAGTCACCACACACATACACGGACAGTCACCACACAGCTGCACGGACAGTCACCACACAGCTGTACGGACAGTCACCACACAGCTACACGGACAGTCAGCACATAGCTGCACGGACAGTCACCACACACCTACACGGACAGTCTCCACACAGCTGTACGGACAGTCACCACACAGCTGTACGGACAGTCACCACACAGCTGCACGGACAGTCGCCACACAGCTGCACGGACAGTCGCCAAACAGCTGCACGGACAGTCGCCACACAGCTGCACGGACAGTCGCCACACAGCTGCACGGACAGTCGCCACACAGCTGCACGGACAGTCACCACACAGCTGCACGGACAGTCACCAAACAGCTGCACAGACAGTCACCACACAGCTACACGGACAGTCACCACACAGCTGCACGGACAGTCACCACACAGCTACACGGACAGTCGCCACATAGCTGGCGCGGACAGTCGCCACACAGCTGCACGGACAGTCGTCACACAGCTGCACGGACAGTCACCACACAGCTACACAGACAGTCGCCACACAGCTGCACGGACAGTCGCCACACAGCTGCACGGACAGTCACCACACAGATGCACGGACAGTCACCACACAGCTGCACGGACAGTCACCACACAGCTGCACGGACAGTCGTCACACAGCTGCACGGACAGTCGCCACACAGCTACACGGACAGTCACCACACAGCTACACGGACAGTCGTCACACAGCTGCACGGACAGTCGCCACACAGCTGCACGGACAGTCAGCTGCCGCGGACAGTCGCCACATACCTGCACGAACAGTCGCCACACAGCTACACGGACAGTCGCCACACAGCTGCACGGACAGTCACCACATAGCTGGCGCGGACAGTCACCACACAGCTGCACGGACAGTCACCACACAGCTGCACGGACAGTCGCCACACAGCTGCACGGACAGTCACCACACAGCTGGCGCGGAAGTCACCACACAGCTGCCCGGACAGTCGCCACACAGCTGCACGGACAGTCAGCTGGCGCGGACAGTCGCCACACAGCTGCAAAGACAGTCACCACACAGCTACACGGACAATCGCGGCACAGCTACACGGACAGTCGCCACACAGCTACACGGACAGTCACCACACAGCTGCACGGACAGTCGCCACACAGCTGCACGGACAGTCACCACACAGCTACACGGACAGTCGTCACACAGCTGCACGGACAGACACCACATAGCTACACGGACAGTCACCACACAGTGCACGGACAGTCACCACACAGCTGCACGGACAGACACCACAAAGCTGCACGGACAGTCGCCACACAGCTGCACGGACAGTCGCCACACAGCTGGCGCGGACAGTCACCACACAGCAGCACGGACAGTCACCACACAGCTACACGGACAGTCATCACACAGCTGCACGGACAGTCACCACACAGCTGCACGGACAGTCACCACACAGCTGGTGCGGACAGTCACCACACAGCTGCACAGACAGTCACCACACAGCTACACGGAAGTCACCACACAGCTGCACGGACAGTCACCCCACAGCTACACGGACAGTGGCCACATAGCTGGCGCGGACAGTCACCACACAGCTGCACGGACAGTCACCACACAGCTGCACGGACAGTCACCACACAGCTAGCGCGGACAGTCACCACACAGCTGCACGGACAGTCACCACACAGCTGCACGGACAGTCACCACACAGCTGCACGGACAGTCGTCACACAGCTGCACGGGCAGTCGTCACACAGCTGCACGGACAGTCACCACACAGCTACACGGACAGTCACCACACAGCTACACGGACAGTCACCACACAGCTGCACGGACAGTCGCCACACAGCTGCACGGACAGTCACCACACAGGTACACGGACAGTCACCACACAGCTTCACGGACAGTCGTCACACAGGTACACGGACAGTCACCACACAGCTGCACGGGCAGTCACCACACAGCTGCACGGACAGTCGCCACACAGCTACACGGACAGTCGCCACACAGCTGCACGGACAGTCACCACACAGCTGCACGGACAGTCGCCACACAGCTACACAGACAGTCGCCACATAGCTGCACGGACAGGGCAGCTGGCGCGGACAGTCACCACACAGCTGCACGGACAGTCACCACACAGCTGCACGGACAGTCACCACACAGCTGCACGGACAGTCGCCACACAGCTGCACGGACAGTCGCCACACAGCTGCACGGACAGGACAGCTGGCGCGGACAGTCACCACACAGCTGCACGGACAGTCACCACACAGCTGCACGGACAGTCACCACACAGCTGCACGGACAGTCGCCACACAGCTGCACGGACAGTCGCCACACAGCTGCACGGACAGGACAGCTGGAGCGGACAGTCACCACACAGCTGCACGGACAGTCACCACACAGCTGCACGGACAGTCGCCACACAGCTGCACGGAAAGGACAGCTGGTGCGGACAGTCACCACACAGCTACACGGACAGTCACCACACAGCTGCACAGACAGTCACCATACAGCTGCACGGACAGTCACCACACAGCTGCACAGACAGTCGTCTTACAGCTACACGGACAGTCGCCACACAGCTGCACGGACATTCATCACACAGCTGCACGGACAGTCACCACACAGCTGCACGGACAGTCACCACACCGCTGCAAGGACAGTCACCACACAGCTACACGAACAGTCACCACACAGCTGTACGGACAGTCGCCACATAGCTGCACGGACAGTCACCACACAGCTGCACGGACAGTCGCCACACAGCTGCACGGACAGTCACCACACAGCTGCACGGACAGTCACCACACAGCTACACGGACAGTCACCACACAGCTACACGGACAGTCACCACACAGCTGCACGGACAGTCGCCACACAGCTACGCGGACAGTCGTCCCACAGCTGCACGGACAGTAACCACACAGCTGCACGGACAGTCGCCACACAGCTGCACGGACAGTCACCACACAGCTACACGGACAGTCACCACACAGCTACACGGACAGGACAGCTGGCGCAGACAGTCGCCACACAGCTACACGGACAGTCACCACACAGCTACACGGACAGTCACCACACAGCTACACGGACAGTCACCACACAGCTACACGGACAGTCACCACACAGCTACACGGACAGTCACCACACAGCTGCACGGACAGTCGCCACACAGCTACACGGACAGTCGTCCCACAGCTGCACGGACAGTCACCACACAGCTGCACGGACAGTCGCCACACAGCTGCACGGACAGTCACCACACAGCTACACGGACAGTCACCACACAGCTACACGGACAGGACAGCTGGCGCAGACAGTCGCCACTCAGCTGCACGGACAGTCACCACATAGCTGCACGGTCAGGACAGCTGGCGCAGACAGTCGCCACACAGCTGCACGGACAGTCACCACACAGCTGCACGGACAGGACAGCTGGCGCAGACAATCGCCACACAGCTGCACGGACAGTCACCACACAGCTGCACGGACAGGACAGCTGGCGCAGACAGTCGCCACATAGCTACACGGACAGTCACCACACAGCTGCACGGACAGGAATAGCTGGCGCAGACAGTCGCCACACAGCTGCAGGGACAGACACCACACAGCTGCACGGACAGTCACCACACAGCTGCACGGACAGTCACCACACAGCTGCACGGACAGTCACCACATAGCTGCACGGACAGTCACCACACACATACACGGACAGTCACCACACAGCTGTACGGACAGTCACCACATAGCTGCACGGACAGTCACCACACAGCTGCATGGACAGTCGCCACACAGCTGCACGGACAGTCACCACACAGCTGCACGGACAGTCACCACACAGCTACACGGACAGTCACCACACAGCTACACGGACAGTCACCACACAGCTGCACGGACAGTCGCCACACAGCTACGCGGACAGTCGTCCCACAGCTGCACGGACAGTAACCACACAGCTGCACGGAC
The DNA here is from genome assembly GCA_036785665.1 of Chirona hameri. Lineage (NCBI taxonomy): Eukaryota > Metazoa > Arthropoda > Thecostraca > Balanomorpha > Balanidae > Chirona > Chirona hameri. Next base: position 56,226 of record JAXIVJ010006977.1, read on the forward strand.
AGTCGCCACACAGCTGCACGGACAGTCACCACACAGCTACACGGACAGTCACCACACAGCTACACGGACAGTCACCACACAGCTACACGGACAGTCACCACACAGCTACACGGACAGTCACCACACAGCTACACGGACAGTCACCACACAGCTACACGGACAGTCACCACACAGCTACACGGACAGTCACCACACAGCTACACGGACAGTCACCACACAGCTACACGGACAGTCACCACACAGCTACACGGACAGTCACCACACAGCTACACGGACAGTCACCACACAGCTACACGGACAGTCACCACACAGCTACACGGACAGTCACCACACAGCTACACGGACAGTCACCACACAGCTGCACGGACAGTCGCCACACAGCTACACGGACAGTCGTCCCACAGCTGCACGGACAGTCACCACACAGCTGCACGGACAGTCACCACACAGCTACACGGACAGTCACCACACAGCTACACGGACAGGACAGCTGGCGCAGACAGTCGCCACTCAGCTGCACGGACAGTCACCACATAGCTGCACGGTCAGGACAGCTGGCGCAGACAGTCGCCACACAGCTGCACGGACAGTCACCACACAGCTGCACGGACAGGACAGCTGGCGCAGACAATCGCCACACAGCTGCACGGACAGTCACCACACAGCTGCACGGACAGGACAGCTGGCGCAGACAGTCGCCACATAGCTACACGGACAGTCACCACACAGCTGCACGGACAGGAATAGCTGGCGCAGACAGTCGCCACACAGCTGCAGGGACAGACACCACACAGCTGCACGGACAGTCACCACACAGCTGCACGGACAGTCACCACACAGCTGCACGGACAGTCACCACATAGCTGCACGGACAGTCACCACACACATACACGGACAGTCACCACACAGCTGTACGGACAGTCACCACACAGCTGTACGGACAGTCACCACACAGCTACACGGACAGTCAGCACATAGCTGCACGGACAGTCACCACACACCTACACGGACAGTCTCCACACAGCTGTACGGACAGTCACCACACAGCTGTACGGACAGTCACCACACAGCTGCACGGACAGTCGCCACACAGCTGCACGGACAGTCGCCAAACAGCTGCACGGACAGTCGCCACACAGCTGCACGGACAGTCGCCACACAGCTGCACGGACAGTCGCCACACAGCTGCACGGACAGTCACCACACAGCTGCACGGACAGTCACCAAACAGCTGCACAGACAGTCACCACACAGCTACACGGACAGTCACCACACAGCTGCACGGACAGTCACCACACAGCTACATGGACAGTCGCCACATAGCTGGCGCGGACAGTCGCCACACAGCTGCACAGACAGTCGCCACACAGCTGCACGGACAGTCGTCACACAGCTGCACGGACAGTCACCACACAGCTACACAGACAGTCGCCACACAGCTGCACGGACAGTCGCCACACAGCTGCACGGACAGTCACCACACAGATGCACGGACAGTCACCACACAGCTGCACGGACAGTCACCACACAGCTGCACGGACAGTCGTCACACAGCTGCACGGACAGTCGCCACACAGCTACACGGACAGTCACCACACAGCTACACGGACAGTCGTCACACAGCTGCACGGACAGTCGCCACACAGCTGCACGGACAGTCAGCTGCCGCGGACAGTCGCCACACAGCTGCACGAACAGTCGCCACACAGCTACACGGACAGTCGCCACACAGCTGCACGGACAGTCACCACATAGCTGGCGCGGACAGTCACCACACAGCTGCACGGACAGTCACCACACAGCTGCACGGACAGTCGCCACACAGCTGCACGGACAGTCACCACACAGCTGGCGCGGAAGTCACCACACAGCTGCCCGGACAGTCGCCACACAGCTGCACGGACAGTCAGCTGGCGCGGACAGTCGCCACACAGCTGCAAAGACAGTCACCACACAGCTACACGGACAATCGCGGCACAGCTACACGGACAGTCGCCACACAGCTACACGGACAGTCACCACACAGCTGCACGGACAGTCGCCACACAGCTGCACGGACAGTCACCACACAGCTACACGGACAGTCGTCACACAGCTGCACGGACAGACACCACATAGCTACACGGACAGTCACCACACAGTGCACGGACAGTCACCACACAGCTGCACGGACAGGCACCACAAAGCTGCACGGACAGTCGCCACACAGCTGCACGGACAGTCGCCACACAGCTGGCGCGGACAGTCACCACACAGCAGCACGGACAGTCACCACACAGCTACACGGACAGTCATCACACAGCTGCACGGACAGTCACCACACAGCTGCACGGACAGTCACCACACAGCTGGTGCGGACAGTCACCACACAGCTGCACAGACAGTCACCACACAGCTACACGGAAGTCACCACACAGCTGCACGGACCGTCACCCCACAGCTACACGGACAGTGGCCACATAGCTGGCGCGGACAGTCACCACACAGCTGCACGGACAGTCACCACACAGCTGCACGGACAGTCACCACACAGCTAGCGCGGACAGTCACCACACAGCTGCACGGACAGTCACCACACAGCTGCACGGACAGTCACCACACAGCTGCACGGACAGTCGTCACACAGCTGCACGGGCAGTCGTCACACAGCTGCACGGACAGTCACCACACAGCTGCACGGACAGTCACTACACAGCTGCACGGACAGTCGCCACACAGCTGCACGGACAGTCACCACACAGCTGCACGGACAGTCACCACACAGCTGCACGGACAGTCACCACACAGCTGCACGGACAGTCACTACACAGCTGCACGGACAGTCACTACACAGCTGCACGGACAGTCACCACACAGCTGCACGGACAGTCACCACACAGCTGCACGGACAGTCACCACACAGCTGCACGGACAGTCACTACACAGCTACACGGACAGTCACCACACAGCTGCACGGACAGTCACCACACAGCTGCACGGACAGTCACCACACAGCTGCACGGACAGTCACTACACAGCTGCACGGACAGTCGCCACACAGCTGCACGGACAGTCACCACACAGCTGCACGGACAGTCGCCACACAGCTGCACGGACAGTCACCACACAGCTGCACGGACAGTCGTCACACAGCTGCACGGACAGGACAGCTGGCGCGGGAAGGACGCACATTGCTACCCGAACATTTGACCACAAATACATTGGTCAGTGACTAATGTATAGATGGTCAGTGACTAATGTATTTGTGGTGAAATGTTCGGTGGTTCATTGTCACACCCCATCAGCACACCCTAATAACACACCGGTGTGCCCTAATAACACCGTAATAACACACCTTATTAACCCTATTTGTAACAGGCTCCTGGCTACCCCTATGTGTAACAGGGGGGGGGGCGGATTTCGCCCCCCCCCCCCCCCCTGGAGATCTCGAGATCTACCCGTCCGATTTTCAGAAATTAAACGATGTTTGGTTCCCCTCAACACGATCTACATTTCTAAATAATAAAAACAAAATCTAAATTTTGATAGGGGGTCAACAGGGTGGCAAAAACTACAAATCTAAGTGGTATTTTTGATCCAACATAGCTTTCATGTTTATCGGCCGATTTGAACACAACTAATACGAATCGATAGATATTGAATTGGGAATTGATATATGAAGGTGGCGTTTTAAAATTCAAAAATCATAGGCGCGTGCAGGTTACTCAATATGGGGGTGAAGTAAATGCGTAATAAAACAGTTATACATCATATTTTATTGCCATAGGCGGTACCAGGTTAGTGAAAAAGGGAGGTCAAATTGGGAAAAAATATTAACCGCAGACAAGTTGCTACCCAGCACTATAAATATGTTACTGATCGTAGATAGTTCCTTTTTGCATGTTGTACTTCATCATAGGCGTATCCAGTATCCAAACTGGGGCGGCGCAAGACCTTTTGATAAGTATATTATCCGTTATTATGATACTAACTAGTCAACAGTGACTATTTCACTTACAACTTCAATTAACATTGCTTACCCCCCTTTTACCCTACCTGGACTCACCTATTATCTTAAAATCGTTCGTAGAGTAGCCTGTGATGCGTGTTTCATCCGAAAACTGCAGTATGTTATGTCATTGTACGCCCATGCCTCTTAGTTTCCTTGCAATAATATGCCCCCTTTCTTCCATTCCTGAGCGCGCCTTTGCAAAAAAATGACTTTATTCCCTTTTCTGGCCTCATATGTGCATATATCATTATAAGCTAAGTCTATTGCGCCGTTATCGCTGGCACATCGTCATCACCATGCCAGTCACCCCCTTTTTCATGTGCCTGAACACGCCCCTGAAACTCTATATGGAATTAATTATGCAAATAATGGAAGAAGAAGCTATCTTTTACATCTTGATGGCTATAAATGCCCCTTACATTGCTCTATTGGCTTCCCGCCAAGCATTGAATACTTCCTGGAACCCCCCCCCCCCCTTTTCAAGCCCCTGAAGCCGCCTCTGCCATGCAATTTGTATGATATTTCATTAACATCAACTAATTTGCACTTGTTGCAATCACCGTAAACCGATGTAACTCCTTCATACTTGAGGCATTAAGGAAGAAACCGTGAAGATCGCATTTCCGTATTATCGCCAAATATCGCCTCCGAACCCACCCAAAACTGTGCCCTGGAACCGCCTCTGTTCAGGTTAAGAACTCAAAATTTTGACTCCAAATGCGGTATTCAATTCTAGGAAAAGCCTCCCAATTTCATGGGCCTGCTCCCAGCCGTTCTGGAGATATCTGCGAAAAACATGAGGGAAGGGGGGGGCGGAATCCGCCCCCCCCCCCCCCCCCCCCCCCTGTTACAAATAGGGTTAAACCGGTGTTGGCCAACTATACAAACACCCAACAGCGAAAATGGTATGTCAGCCAAGCGTAAATGTCCGCTAAAGCTAGTCCGCCCCTGTAGCTGAGTTGGGAGAGCGCTGGGCTACTGACCTCACCCGGTAGTAGCAGCCCGGGTTCCGAGCCGCTTCGGCGCTCACTATTTGCCCCTGACTGGGATGGCCTGCGGCCGGTGGCAGCGGTCGCACTCAAGGTCAGGTGACGTCAGAGGATGGGGCGGACCGTGTCCAGGTATGTCGGGCACGTAAAACTTTCGCTTCTAAATTATGCCGGACGCCAGGAACTGCTTGATCGGGTCGTGGGGTCAGGGCCTGCGCAACAAGCTATGCTTAGCGTGGGTCCTGACCTCGGAAATCCATCCATTCAAAAACATTCGGACTAATTTTTTTTTTTTTTTATAAATCCGAACAACACTGACGCTCCGCTAACTTCTGATTTATTCTCTGGCCACCCCCCCCCCCCCCCTCTCTCACACACACACACACACACACACACACACACACACACACACACACACACACACACACACACACACACACACACACACACACACACACGCACGCACGCACGCACGCACGCACGCACGCACGCACGCACGCACGCACGCACGCACGCACGCACGCACGCACGCACGCACGCACGCACGCACGCACGCACGCACGCACGCACGCACGCACGCACGCACGCACGCACGCACGCACGCACGCACGCACGCACGCACGCACGCACGCACGCACGCACGCACGCACGCACGCACGCACGCACGCACGCACGCACGCACGCACGCACGCACGCACGCACGCACGCACGCACGCACGCACGCACGCACGCACGCACGCACGCACGCACGCACGCACGCACGCACGCACGCACGCACGCACGCACGCACGCACGCACGCACGCACGCACGCACGCACGCACGCACGCACGCACGCACGCACGCACGCACCGCACGCACGCACGCACGCACGCACGCACGCACGCACGCACGCACGCACGCACGCACGCACGCACGCACGCACGCACGCACGCACGCACGCACGCACGCACGCACGCACGCACGCACGCACGCACGCACGCACGCACGCACGCACGCACGCACGCACGCACGCACGCACGCACGCACGCACGCACGCACGCACGCACGCACGCACGCACGCACGCACGCACGCACGCACGCACGCACGCACGCACGCACGCACGCACGCACGCACGCACGCACACACACACACACACACACACACACACACACACACACACACACACACACACACACACACACACACACACACACACACACACACACAACACACACACACACACACACACACACACACACACACACACACACACACACACACACACACACACACACACACAGACACCCCCCCCCCCCCCTCTCACACACACACCCACACACCGCTAACTCCTGTCTCTCACTAATCATATTCCCGTGTTCACCACTATAGCATACAGTACACACCGCTAACTCCTGTCTCTCACTAATCATATTCCCGTGTTCACCACTATAGCATACAGTACACACCCGCTAACTCCTGTCTCTCACTAATCATATTCCCGTGTTCACCACTATAGCATACAGTACACACCGCTAACTCCTGTCTCTCACTAATCATATTCCCGTGTTCACCACTATAGCATACAGTACACACCGCTAACTCCTGTCTCTCACTAATCATATTCCCGTGTTCACCACTATAGCATACAGTACACACCGCTAACTCCTGTCTCTCACTAATCATATTCCCGTGTTCACCACTATAGCATACAGTAACACACCGCTAACTCCTGTCTCTCACTAATCATATTCCCGTGTTCACCACTATAGCATACAGTACACACCGCTAACTCCTGTCTCTCACTAATCATATTCCCGTGTTCACCACTATAGCATACAGTACACACCGCTAACTCCTGTCTCTCACTAATCATATTCCCGTGTTCACCACTATAGCATACAGTACACACCGCTAACTCCTGTCTCTCACTAATCATATTCCCGTGTTCACCACTATAGCATACAGTACACACCGCTAACTCCTGTCTCTCACTAATCATATTCCCGTGTTCACCACTATAGCATACAGTACACACCGCTAACTCCTGTCTCTCACTAATCATATTCCCGTGTTCACCACTATAAGCATACAGTACACACCGCTAACTCCTGTCTCTCACTAATCATATTCCCGTGTTCACCACTATAGCATACAGTACACACACCGCT
>JAXIVJ010006978.1:0-57500 GCA_036785665.1 Chirona hameri
CAGCTGGCCGCCTTGGTGTCCGCGCGAGGGTAGGCGGCAAGGGTCTCGAGGGCACCGATCGGCACTCGGCACCTGGTCGCGCAGCACTGCGGGTGGCACACGGCGCGGCACCCTCGCGGCAGCGCAGCGCCCGTCTTGCACGAAGCGCACCCGCTTGCCCGCACAGCTGACACGATTCGGGCTTGATGACCCGTTTTCCTCGTGAAAGGTGTGACACCGGTCCGCCCAGCCCTGAGGCGGAGAGAAAGAGGAGGGTCAGATAACTTGTTCACTTAGGGAACGGCCGAGCATGGATCGCAGTACTGCAAACCACGAACTCTTACGTCATAGGTGAAATGCACGGGAACCGTTGGGGTTTATTGAGCGCCGACAACTGCAGGAGTTATTCACGAGCAGAGCGCGAAGCGCTCGCTCGTCCTTCCGTGGTGTATGGGGAAAAATCTAGATTATGAGCGGCCCGGCCCGACCCCTGGCGACGCATTTTGAGCTCATCTCTGCAACCGCGCGTCCGATTGACAAGCGGACTTCTTTGCTTAGCAGCCCCATCTAACCTACCCTGTGCTGAGACCAGTGCCGACTCATGTGGGTGCCTACCACTGCGCGTAGCGCGTGCCACGTGAGGGTGTTTTAAAAGTATTTTCTCGCAATAATTCCGCACAAGCTGGGCAGATTATGTGCAAATTTCGTGTGTGGTTAGGGACCTCTCAGCCGCCACTTTCACACAACTCAGGGGTGGGGTGACTGCACGTGCGCACGTGCACACCCATATTCTATATCTCAGGAACGACTGAGCTGATTGTGTTCAAATTTGGTGTGTGGTTAGCGACCTCTCATCCGCCAGTTTCCACAAGTCAGGGGTGGGCGCCTCTGCACGTGCGCACGTGCACACCCCTATTATGTATCTCAGGAACGACTGAGCCGATTGTGTTCGATTTGGTGAGTGGTAGGGACCTCTCAGCCGCCGCCTTTACACAAGGTCCAGGGCTGGAGTGGCTTTACACGTGCGCACCCAAATCTCTATCTTGAACGGCTGAGCCCCGATTGTGTTCAAATTTGAAATGTGGTTAGGGGACCTCTCCGCCCCCCATTTTCCACAAGTAAAAGTGGGTGCCTCTGCACGTGCGCACTTTTTTTTGTATCTCAGAAACTACATGCCCGATCGAGTTGAAATCCTCATACATTGCTTTCGTGAACGCTCGTTCATTGCCAACTACGCGCCTTACTGGTATATTGGAAAAATCTGAATATGAGCGGCCCGACCCGGCCCGTGGCGACGCTTTTGAGAAGCTAATATCTCTGCAACCCGCAAGTCCGATTGACAAGCGAGCGGGGTTCTTTGCTGAGTAGCCCCATCCAACCTAACATGTTTGAAACCAGTGGCGAACTCCATGTGGGTGACTACCAACTGCGCGTGCGACGTGCCGCGTGAGGGGCTGTTGAAAAGTGTTTGCTCGCAAAAACTTCGCAACGCTGGGTAGATTATGTGCAAAATTGATGTGTAGTTAGGAACCCCTCAGACCGTCAGTTTCCCACACGTCAGGGGTGGGGTGCCTCTGCACGTGCACACCCCCTATTCTATAATCTCAGGAACGGCTGAGCCGATTGTGATCTAATTTGGTGTGTGGTTAGGGACCTATCAACCGCCGCCTTTCCACGAGTCAGGGGTGGGGTGCCTCTGCACGAGCGCACGTGCCTCACCATTGTTTGTATCTCAAACTACTTGACCCCGATAGAGTTGAAATTCACCACTACATTTCGGATCGCGCCTCGCTCGTTCCATCGCCAATTACGGGCCCTTACTGGTAATATGGCGTCCATAACTAAAAGACTAAGCACGTAACACGCTGTCTAGCAGAGCAGAGTGTAAACACTGGTGCACTGCCTCGTGTTCCAGCCAGATAGACGCCGACAATCAGTGTGGAACTGTCAGCAGTTCACGATGGTTGGCAACACCGCGGTACGAAACCAATCGCTCCACCAACACAACACCGGAACTGGTAACTTTGCGGAGTACACACCACAACCGCAAACGACACACCATCTCCTCGCAACAAAACCAGATCACAACCAATCAATATCCTATCAAAACCATGATGATGATTGGTGTTTTGGGCGCACCGACTACTTATGGTCACTTGGCGCCACTATCAAAAACATCGCCTTTTACTACAACCAGCGGCGGCGCGGCGGCGGCGGCGGCCGATGCCGCGTCTAACTCACCCTTTCCGGCCGAGTTGAAGTGCCTCAGACCTGGGGAGAACGGCGTCTCGGCGTGCGGTACGGGTTGCGCTGCTGCGCGATGCCGACAGGCGTGCGGCCCCATGTCCCAGGCACTTGCCACCCCAGGCCGTCCTGCGCAGGCGGGCACACGGCGCACCGTCAGTCGGCTGATAGGTGTTGCGAGTGGGACTGTGGCATCGGCCAGAGGGTGTAAATGGGCGATACATGTTTTACGGTATACGGAAACGTTAGAATTGGAAAGCATGAAAAGGCACAAAGAAAAATACAGCAATTCAGCTAAAACTCCAACTTTATAAGGAATTAAGGATAACATGAAACCCTTAATGACCTACCACACAACTCATACACACGGCAGGGGTAGGACGGAAGGTAGAAACGAGAAACTAGAAACAAACAGAAAAGGCAATAGGAAAGCGGAGTATGACGAAAGCACCGAGGCAAACTATAAACCACAACACGGTAGCGGAAAGAAAGTTCAGTGAAGCGCATGAACAGGCCAAACTCGGGCGGGCAGAAAGGGATAGCTACGATCAAGAGAAAGACTCACTGCGGTAACAAAAACCTTTCCAAATGCACAGGTACGACATGATCACTACAAAGCATGGCTCGACAGTTGTATAGGGCAGCTGAGGTGAAGAGGGGGGTCCGAAAGCGTAGGGTAGCAGAGCACAGGCCTTCCAGAGACGATAACCACTCTGGCGGCTAACAGCGGGACGTCGGAACAGACGGGAAGGCGGCGGTGCCGGTACCAATAGAGGAGGGCGACAAATCGGTGTGGAGTCTGGCCAGGCTGGAGCGCCACCACGGCAGCTGGGAGATGACTGAGAGAAGGGGCAACAGCGGCACCGGTAAACAGGCTCATTCGGATAAAATACGCAACCCACAGTTACATATGAGGATGAACAGGTAACACCTATTCCTTCACGAGCAGGAAGTGCTCGCCATTTGCGAAGTGTGCCATTAGTGAAGGCATGCCACCCAAATTACCAAATTCAAGCATGGCCGGGTTTTCACGTTCCTGCATCACCTCCAACGCCCTCGCCCCACCCACCACCTGATATCCATGTCCTGAGCTGCCATCGCCTCACCCACCACCTGATCTCCATGTCCTGAGCTGCCCTCGCCTCACCCACCACCTGATCTCCATGTCCTGAGCTGCCGTTGCCTCACCTACCACCTGATCTCCGTGTCCTGAGCTGCCATCGCCTCACCCACCACCTGATCTCCATGTCCTGAGCTGCCATCACCTCACCCACCACCTGATCTCCATGTCCTGAGCTGCCCTCGCGCCTCACCCACCACCTGATCTCCATGTCCTGAGCTGCCATCACCTCACCCACCACCTGATCTCCATGTCCTGAGCTGCCCTCGCGCCTCACCCACCACCTGATCTCCATGTCCTGAGCTGCCCTCGCGCCTCACCCACCACCTGATCTCCATGTCCTGAGCTGCCCTCGCCTCACCCACCACCTGATCTCCATGTCCTGAGCTGCCCTCGCCTCACCCACCACCTGATCTCCATGTCCTGAGCTGCCCTCGCCTCACCCACCACCTGATCTCCATGTCCTGAGCTGCCGTCGCTCCCTTCCGACTCTCCCAAACCCTCTCCCATCCTGACCGCATGTCGCCCCTCCCCGCCACACATCACCGCCACACATCACCGCCACCCCTCCCCGCCACACATCCCCTGGTATCTCCTGGTACCCCCTGGTACCGTGACTCACTGGAGGGCGTGCGCACCAGGCCCGGGTTGGCTGGTGTACGCTGCAGCGGCGGGGGCTCGCTGTACGACCTCTCCAGCGACTTGTGTCCTCCTCCAGCGCTGCTGCGGCTCCTGCGCTGCGCCGGCGACGGCGAGCGGGCGCGCAGCTGGCTGGTGGCCGTGACGGCGCCCGAGAGCGGCACAGTCACCGTGGTGGTGGCCACGAGCGCCTCGCCGCGCGCGGCCATCGCCTGGTCGGAGCTGGAGGCAGGTTCAGCGGCCGGCACGTGCGAAGGCGATGACTGCCGGTTACGACGCTGCAGAAGGAGGGGACGTCAGCAGTGGTCGGTCAGCGCACAGCAGGAGAGAGCTACACAACAGTCATGGCACATATAGAGAGTACGACTTGGTCTTACCCTGTCCATGGGGTTGAGACAGAAGTCACAGCACCAACCAAACATCGGTCTGGCGACCCCGACGACATGACAGCGCGAACCAGCAACCGTCAGGACAGGCTTTGACGCCACAACACCAAGCGAGCACGGCGACGGGCGATCTCAGGCTACGATAATCCAGGCGGATACAAACAAAACACTGACAATACAAGCTGGCAACTTATTACACAGCCCTCATCCTCGCGCACACTAAGTCACTACACACAGCCATCTAAAATAAGCCCACCTTCGCCTTGCGCGTGCGGCGCCGCGCGCGGGTAGCGCCCAGCCCGTCATCCTCCTCGGTGTCGACATCTGAGGTGCGCTTCTGACCCCGCGAGCGCTGGATGACCCGACCCGAGCGCAGGTGCGACACGTCCAAGTCTTCCTCGGTGTAGTCCAGCGACAGGTCGTCGGCAGACAGCAGCGATCCTGGCGGCGGCAGGGAGAGTTAGACAAGACGACGGAAGTCGCATGGGGGCGACTGAATTTGAGGTGGAGGAAAACACGAGAGCAAGACGAAACGCTAGGCCTTACGCCACCGAATAAATCTTGACACAAACATATACCACTAAGTTGAACATTGTGGATACAAAAATGCATCCATCAGTACATTAAATACCTCTATTTAATTGGGCCTCAGACGCTGCTTACGCTTTGCAATATGCTCACGACAAGACCATCACCAAATGCCAGACACACAACAAACTCGGCTGCCTACGAGCGGCGTGCCCACGACTGACCGATGCTCTCGCTGATGGTGCCGAGCCTGTTGTTGGAGGAGCGCCGCTCGCGCGGCCGGGCCGGCGCCACCGACTGGCTCAGCTGTAGCATCTTCTCTCGCGTCTCGTGCGTCACCGCGTGCGGCTCGTTGAACATCAGCTCCCGGATCAGGTTCAGCTGACGCTCCTGCCGAGCGACACACGAGTGTAACAGCCACTCAGAGAGCAGCGCAGACAAGTGGGTGGCAACGACGCACGACGCAGATACCGCCAATTAGAGAGCTGGCAAGACAGCAGGCAGCCAATCGGTGTGCAGCCGGTGACCAGCTGATTAGTGAGACGATCGGGCAGTTAATGAAGAGAGGTTCAGAATGGATTACCAAAGCAGTGGAATGGAGAAAAAACAGGTACACATTAATACGTAAACCAAACAGAACGGCTCAGCTGGAGCAAGTTAAGAAAGTTGTGCTCTCCACGCACAGCAGGTACAGACTACAGAGCGCAGACACTCACATAAGCCTCGCGATCTTGTTCCACAAGAAACCGACGCTTCTTTTCATTGTCCAGTAGATTCTTCGCCTGCAACGGAAAGATCGTCTTCAAATCAAGCTCAGTGAAGAACCTCCACGTAAATATACAAAACTCTGATAGTAAAATCCAGACAAAGTACTTCCACATGACATAATTAGGTCATTAGCCACAACATATAATCAACTGATCTGCTGTCTGCAGCCCTCGACATCGAAGCAACAGAACCAAGCCCCCTACCAGGATGGGTGTATATCATAAGCCCCAAGATTCACATGGGGTTCACCCAAGACGCGTGGGATAGACTCCACCTCCTGCTGTCTAGCAGTCGATCCTATTGGTCATGCTGATGTTCATCCTGTATCCTCATTAGCCAATCACGTTTGGGGCATTATAAATCCTAGGCAGTCTTATAAAGCTTAGGCATTCATGAAACCTGGGACTTTTTGAATTATGGGTACTTATGAATCTTGGGACCTTATGAATGCTCCCCACCAGCGGGACATCCTCTTACTAAGCCACCAGCCCTCACTCTACCGAGTACCGACCCCGTCCTACCCTTCCCCACTGCAGCCGGGCCCTCTCTCTACCGACCTTCGTCCTACCCTTCCCCACTGCAGCCGGGCCCCCTCTCTACCAACCCCGTCCCCCACTGCAGCGCCCTGCCGCGGTCACCTGTTGACGTTGTTCTCCAGCCGGGCCCTCTCTCTACCGACCCCCGTCCCACCCTTCCCCACTGCAGCGCCCTGCCGCGGTCACCTGTTTGAGGTTGTTCTCCAGCCGGGCCCTCTCTCTACCGACCCCCGCCCCACCCTTCCCCACTGCAGCGCCCAGCCGCGGTCACCTGCTTGACGTTGTTCTCTCTACCGAGCCCCGTCCCACCCTTCCCCACTGCAGCGCCCTGCCGCGGTCCCCTGTTTGACGTTGTTCTCTCTACCGACCCCCGCCCCACCCTTCCCCACTGCAGCGCCCTGACGCGGTCACCTGCTTGACGTTGTTCTCTCTTCCGACCCCGTCCCACCCTTCCCCACTGCAGCGCCCTGCCGCGGTCACCTGTTGACGTTGTTCTCCAGCCGGGCCCTCTCTCTACCGACCCCCGCCTCACCCTTCCACACTGCAGCGCCCAGCCGCGGTCACCTGCTTGACGTTGTTCTCTCTACCGACCCCCGTCCCACCCTTCCCCACTGCAGCGCCCTGCCGCGGTCACCTGTTTGACGTCGTTCTCTCTACCGACCCCCGCCCCACCCTTCCCCACTGCAGCGCCCAGCCGTGGTCACCTGCTTGACGTTGTTCTCCAGCCGGGCCCTCTCTCTACCGACCCCGTCCCACCCTTCCCCACTGCAGCGCCCAGCCGTGGTCACCTGCTTGACGTTGTTCTCCAGCCGGACCCTCTCTACCGACCCCCGCCCCACCCTTCCCCAATGCAGCGTCCTCCCGCGATCACCTGCTTGACGTTGTTCTTCTACCGACCCCCGTCCCACCCTTCTCCACTGCAGCGCCCTGCCGCGGTCACCTGTTTGCCGTTGTTCTCCAGCCGGGCCCTCTCTCTACCGACCCCCGCCTCACCCTTCTCTACTGCAGCGCCCTGCCGTGGTCACCTGCTTGACGCTGTTCTCCAGCCGGGCCCTCTCTCTACCGACCCCGTCATTCATCCTTCCCCAGTACAGCGCCCTGCCGCGGTCACCTGTTTGACGTTGTTCTCCAGCCGGGTTATCTCCGTGTTGGCCTGCACCAGATGGGCATGCAGCCGCTGACACTCGGCCTCCGAGTTTACCCAGCGCTGACGAAACGCCTCGATCGTGTTGACAAACTCCAGAAATTCTGACGCGCGGCAACGGACACGAGCAGTCAGCAGGGAGTAAACCACTCAGATCACAGACTAATGTGGCAATAGCTGATACTTAATTTGGTGAAATCCCAAGAAACTTTGGAAAAGTAACAAGCACAGCTATCAGCAATCTAAAGTATAATATCAGCAATCTATCAGCAACACCACAAATCACTTTGATCCAAGCTCATAACTGGATGAATATATCGGTGATACATGCAGTGAAGCAGTTACACTAAACTATCACACTAACTCATCATTTTGAGACCAGAAACATGTGTAGTAGACAGCAGTGGATGTTGTCACATTACATTTATTGGTTCCTTTGTGATCAATGCTATTTTTAAGGGAGCTTACTTGATTCAGTGCCCTCTGTCATAACCTTGGTGTGTCGACAGAGGTCGTCAAAAGTCGCCACTAGCGACAGGCCGAAAGCCGCCATGGTTTCTGTCTTATGGGTCGTCTTCTGAAACCAGACAGTAGGAGTTAGCCCATATATAGCCTCAAATAACAATGTTGTGACATGAAGTGGTCAATACAAACTTCAAATGACACACTCAACAACTTCACAAGATGGAAGAAACAAACAATACTTGAGAGCATAAAACAATGAGCAAGAACTGGAGAGCAAGAGATTAAATTACCATTTTTGACAAGTGCAAGTAAGATGGTTTGATGGGTTAGCAAGTAGTCCCCCCCCCCCCCCGATAATGGTAGGAAGTAATAGTCATTTATATCAAACATACATCTCAAAGGAGCTTTCCCATGACCTCATCAGGGAAGGTTGTGGCTCCATTTTCTCCACCAGTTAATCATACATCTTCAACTGGAATACATTGAATCTCAATGAGCCTTAATTGGATAATCAAGACTTTAACTGTTCAGCCAGGAGTGGAGGAAAGGGAACATGAGGGACACAGGCCTTTTCCAGATGAAGGCACAGGAACAGGTTCATCCATTTTCCATAGCCCACTAATGACTGATACTCCACAGAGACTGAGGGCAGGTTTTTGCACAGATTCCCCACTTTGGAATTTATGGGAATTCCCATGGAAATTAATTGTCACATTTTTTTATACTTCTCTTTTTTTTGCATGACTCTTTAGCAGTGAGCCACAAATGAGTATCACAATGGAAAATACTCCAAGCTCTCCCATGGGCAGCTTTTCTGATTCACTATTCCTTTATATAATGATTGTGATTCTATGTTAATGTTATGACCAGTTAGGCCACATTCTTTAGAACATTTTGAATCAGAATTCAGAGGGGAATGACATCGCATTCCATCCTTTAGAAATTATCTGCCCAGACTATCCAGAATATTCCTGCCATTCCCCTGGAACAGGGGAAATGAAAAAGCATCCCAACCCAAGCCAATATGAGTATCCTGTCACCATAGTGATACATTTAAAACAAACATGCCACAGCACATCCTAAAGAATGGTCCAAAACACAAAATAATTGAAAGGTAAACAAAGATAGCACAAAGTTGCCAATGGTAGGTCAATGTGACGCCAAAGGTGCAGCCTTTGGTCGTACTATTGTTGGTTTGACAAGAAACAAAACTAATAAGACAGCACAAGTCAGACACGGATCCAGGGGGGGGGGGTGCTAGGGTGTGCATGCCCGAGCCTCAGGTTGTGTCCAGGTCACTCACTAAGCACGCCCATAGGGAGCAACTTTTGATTTTTATCACGCACCACCCCCTGTCAACAACAATTATGGGTGAATTAGCCATAAACCCACCAATAGTTAATCTCTATAATATACCTAACAATCGATAGCAAATATCACATTTAGTAACTATGGATGTCTTCCTCAAGACATTTTGAACTATAACAATTTTACCTTCAATAATTAATATATTGCCACTTCTGTCGCCTCACCTGTCACCACACTTTGTTTACATGCCAGCTGATGATGACCGACCTTGATACAAGTATAGACTGCATTTACAGTGGCCCAGCTATGATGTCACAGAACTTATTTACGCTGTAGGATTAGGTTAGATTTGGTTAGGTTAGGCTAGGCTATTATTTGTTGGCATTTTCACTCCTAAAATATATGGTCATTGTTCCAATGACGTCATGGGCGATCCTTATTTGTCCTGTGTATTTTCCTGCGTCAATATATCTATCTGCGACCTGCATAGGTATGGAAACGATCGTGGTGGACGATCAGTTGTGATAGCTTCCGGAAATATTATTGTTTCAACATTGTTAAGTATGATACATTCTAAATAACATAAAAGATACATAATAGTGTCATGAAAGATAGTGACTAAATAGTTAAGTTTTGTAACATTTAAAACGCTGAGTTTATGGTCAGTATGACCCTTGACCGAAATCCTGATCCGCGCCTGCAAGTAAATGCAAGAGCAGCATGAGAATATACAGATGAAATGACACAAGTACTGTGTTTGGTGATATAGGTACAGCACTGGTCTGTTGAATGTTGGACATAAAGTTGAACTGTAACGGCGGAGCAGGAGTGAAAGCCGGACCCAACTTCACAACGCTGGCGCATACCTACAAGAACCATCAACAAGAAACAGATGAGAACCTACCTGCACACTTTTTTATTCTTGATATATAAATGTGTTGGAGCAACCAAATATACTTAAAATACCAATATAGGCGCTTCACAAATGTCAGCAATCAACACACCAGCGCATTCGCCGGCGAGCATGGCGCGATCTGACACCAAATGCATTCAAATTTGAGATGGGCAAAAATATATGATGGTTCTACTTGACTTGTTTTCAGGAACGTACAGCACATAAACATTTTTTTCTATTCTTAACAAAATTTCGTCATGTTTAAGCTTCACGAATAATGATATTTGATAGATCTAAGAAAGATAACGAAACAAGAAATTAATTAGATTAGTTTCCTTTTCTTATACAAGTACTACAAGTCCCTTAACTACCTTCTCTATATGAAGATTAAAGCTGCGACTGCCCTCCCGGCCATATGTTTCCCCTGAGTTATTTTATCTTTGATAGGTAAATAATCAATTTAGCGTGTGATTCCATCTTGAATATCAATATATCTATTTACTTCACATCTCACTCATCGCTAAATAAAACATTAGGCACAGGCACATATGGCGGAAAACTGAAGTATCTAGGGACAATCGTGATCTAAGGATATTTTACGGAATGTTCTATGTCCTCTGAGTAGCACATTATAGAGTACCTAAATAATGTTTTCATAAATAATATTTTTTTCGGACTTGCCTTGGATCCATTGCTCTTATCCTGGGTAGTCAAATGGACGGACAGACAGACATACAGCCGGTCGTATGGAAACATATATGCAGTCAGGAGTCAGGATACGACAACGGGCAGAACAAACGGTCGGACCGACCGACAAACAGGCTGAAGGGCTGGCTGATCGAAAGATAGGCAGCCAAACAGATGGACAGATAGATGCATAGACAGATGGGCGAACAGAGAGGCAGGCATGCACAGGCACGGGCGTGCAGACAGAGGGCTAGAAATTGTTGTGGACAAAAATGGACGGACAGACGGACAGACGGGCAGACGGACAGACGGACAGACGGACAGACGGACAGACGGACATTTTGACTGTTCGACGTGACGAAATATTAACCTATATATCTCATGCATATGGTAAATGTGCCGTGATTTCCGCGTTTCTCGCCAAATTTGCCACTCCAAGGATGACTAACGAAATAAACAATCTAAAGCCGAACAATTACGCTACTTGGCAAGTTCTAAACCTGTGACGTCAAGAAGAGAAGTCGAATATGAATGGTCTGTAATAGCTGGGATTTGGACTCCATCCATATCTTAAATGAAGCTTGCCAATCTTAAGATGTTTTTTCAGGTATATTTTTTTTTTTTAGGTAGAAGTATCCCAAGATAAATTACCTAGCAGAGGCGACATCGGGGCGTGCTCCCATTCGTCAAACCGTTCTCTTGGAAAGTCTCCTTCTCATTGGCCAACATTGCTTGGTTCTTCATTATATCACAGGTCCAAATATATACTTTAATTTAGGATGACACCAGCGTACAACTACTTCTCTCAGATTTATATATTTGTAAATAGCGAAATGTATAGTACGTGCTGTAGGCAGTGCATTGGGTGTTTGTTGTGCGATCGTAGTTAGTGCTTAATTCCGGACGAGGAGTTTTCATCGTTTTTCCATCTGATCGCCGGTTTGAATTGTGATCAAGTGAACTGTGTCGTGTAAGGATAGCCTAGGCCATTTTGACTTGAACTTTTCAGCTAAGCATAAGCTCAGTGAGTCAGGGCGTCGCTCGGGAGCAGAAGTGGATGAGGATGCTGCACAATATTTGCTTTAACCCCTGTGTTTCAGTTTGGGGCTGATGAGTGCCATTTGTTGTGCATTCCTCTACAACAATATTTTACATTTAGGTCGCTGAAAAGGTGAGTGTCATAGAGGAATATCCCTTTTCCTATCATATTTATCAACTAAGATAGACAATGACTCAATGGTTGAGGGGCAAGTATTTTGGTAATCTTAGACTAAGGTACCTGTCAGTGCACCATGTTTGTAGTAATCAAGACTCAAGGTTACTATCATTGTTGTTGGTCTGGAGTCATGGAAGCTTTATGACGTCACCAGATTCTTGCTACAAGCAAATCATGGCTGACCCAATCAGAATTAATGGCTACAAGCGATAGGCCGACCCAATCAGACTTAATGGTGTAGGTCTGTTTACTACTCGACCAGACTTAATGGCATGGTTAGGTTAGTTTAGGTGCCATAACCTTAACTAACCTAACCTGAACTGGGTCCTGGCTGGCCTGGCCTGGCCTAACCTACCTAGGTTAGTTTAGGTACCATAATATAAACTTGCCTAACTTAACCTAACCCCGCCATTAAGTCTGATCAAGTAGTAAATAGGCCTATACCATTAACTCCAATTGGGTCGGCCTAAGATTTGCTCGGAGCCAGAATCTGGTGACATCATAAAGCTTCCCTATGACTCCAGACCAACAATGGTGATTGTGATAGTAACCTTGAACCCTGATTACTACAAACATGGTGCACCAACAGGTACTTTAGTCAAAGATTACTCAAATTTGTGTGAGGTACCCAATTGAAATGTGAAAGGTTCAAGCTGTTCCCATCACATGACCAACTGCAACACATGAATGTGTAAGTTTGTAGATTATAAGCTAATTACTGAGTACCAACATCCACACATCTCACTATTTTGAATGGGGAATAATACTGTTGCCACCTTCACCTCAGGTCCAACTTTTTGGCCCTCATTCTCAACCTTTTGTAGTTGTACTGGTGTTAGGTTATGAGCATCTATCTGCAGACAATCCCCATGGGTTTATCTACAAGATTCTTACCTTGCATTCTTACCTCATTGGGTTCCATCATGACTGTGGTTTTAGGAAAGCAAAGGAGGAAATTCATGAAGGAAAGAGAACACCCTAGATGAATAAGATGTGCCAGTCCGCACCCCCCCCCCCCCCCCCCCCCCCAGATGGTCCTGGGGGGGCAACAGCTCCCTGGTTGGGCTGCAGTGCAACAAGCATAGCGTTCTTAATGTGGATCCCTGTGTGACCATAATTGCTGTAAGGGTTAGGTCAGGTTTGATAATGTTATTACAACTGTTCCCTGCCATACCCTGGTGTGTGGGGGTCATCTGCAGATAGATGCTCGTCTAACCATAGCCTCACACAAGTTCCAGAATGGGAACAAAATGCTAAAACCGAGTGAAATACAGCTGCCATGTAGCGTTAAAAGGTTAGGAATGAGGAACTTTATGTTGAAGTATACAAAAAGTTGTGGAGAAGGTTGTTTTTAGGTTTGAGGAAGAGCAAAAAGATAAGTGGAGGGAAAAAAGTTGGAAAGAAGGGTTTTAAGGTGCCAATTAATTGTAACCCTTTTGATTGTGTGCATTAAAAGGGGAACATGCAGTAGCAGCAGCTCACCTAGTCATTCATACTGATTCTAGTATGTAGGGTAAATGATCATGACATGTGATGTTACTGCCGCTGTAAGGAAGAAAGTTGTAGCTCAGTGTTTTTTAGCCAAACAAAATTGTTCAGGAGAAGCAAAAGACGGTTTCCAAGCCTGGTATGTGCATGCGTTACACAGATGTATGATATGATATGCCATCAGGTGCGTCTTAACACACGCCCTGGAGGGCCTCTGATAATTACACGCCCTGGAGGGGGGAAGGATTCCCCCCTAAGATCTTGTCCCCCATATGAGCTACAATAACGAAATGTCTGGTGTTTTGATGTGTCTGTCTTTACAGTTCTTAATCCTACCTAACACCTATTTGTAGGGTGCTCCTTACTGCCGCGCAAAGGTAAATCCACGTATGTCGTGATTTTTCACGGGAAAAAGTTTCAGGAGAGACGATTTTCTGCTTTACGTAATAATTCGCCGAACAAGTGTCGTATCGGTGAAAATGTTATACCAATTTAATCTCCTAAACACTGCGCATATAATGAGCATATATTAAATTACTATTTTCTTACATTTATTACAATTTACCATTTTACATTACAATTTCTATACATTTTCTATAATTCAAGCACGGTTTTGTTTTGGCCAAGGAGAAATTTGTCCCATCAAATCAAGTTTGGCAAAGGTGAAAACACGTATGTCATTTCAAGCGCGGTAAAAACACAACACAAACACAAACAAAACATGAGATGTATCTCTCGAAATGAGGATCAGCGACAAAACACGATGTTAGCGCCTTACGGCTTATTGCCGTGCATTTATCATAAAGACATAAAGACATAAAAGAAAAGTGCAACAAAGAGCCTCTTGGGCCCATCCGAGGTTGCACCCCACCCCACCCCCCCCCCCCCCCCCCTCCACCAGTCTCGCCCCTTCAAATCACCTTACTCTACCTGCATAAAAGAAGGCTAATCCCACGAGTATTTATGAACTAATCCCTTCTCTGTAAAGTATTTATCTAATCTAATTTTGAAGGAAGCAAGTGTCACTGCATCAGCGACATCCCCTGGTAGCATATTCCAATGTCCTACAACCCTTCTACTGAAAAATGACTGTCGTAGCCTAGTCCTACTTTGTTTCATAATGAGTTTATGCTGATGACCTCTACCTCGATTTTCCCTATTGAACTCAAACATACCCTTTAAATATCCAGAATGCTGACTATTTACAAATTTGAAGACTTCAATTAGATCTCTTAGCCTTCTATATCTAAGTGAAAACATACCCAATTTTTTTAATCTATCTTCATAAGGTAAACTACCAAGACAATTAACCATTTTTGTTGCCCTTTTTTGAACTCTTTCTAACAACCAGCAATCTTTCTCATATGTTGGAGACCAGGCTTGTACACAATACTCCAAATGTGGTCTAACGTATGCACAATACAGTTTTGTTATTACCTTTTCACTCTTGTAGGAAACATTTCTGTTAATGGCCCCTAGCATTCTAAGTGCCTTTTTCCTAGCTTCTACAACCTGGTCTGACGCTGATAGTCTATTGTTTACCACGACACCTAAATCTCTTTCCTTTTCAATCTGCTCCATTTTCTGCCCACCCATTTCATACCTATGTTTACTGCTAACCCGTCCAGCGTGCATAATCTTACATTTATCGTCACCGGATGTTTTTTTAAGGGAACACGTTACCTTATCAGCATCTCAAGTATGATTACTTTGAATAATATTAACCAGTAAGACACCATAGTTGGCGATGAACGAGCGAGCGCGAACGAAAGGTATGGCGAATTTCAACTCGATCGGGAAAGTAGTTTCTGAGATACAAAAAATGGGTGCGCAAGTGCCCACGTGCACAGGTACCCCACCCTGACTTGTGGGAAAGTGGCGGCTGAGAGGTCCATAACCACACACCAAATTTGAACACAATCGGCTCAGCCGTTTCTGATATATAGAATAGGGGTGTGCACGTGCGCACGTGCAAAGGCATCCCACCCCGACTTGTGGGAAAGTGGCGGTTGAGTGTTCCCTAACCGCACACCAAATTTGAACACAGTCGGCTCAGCCGTTCCCGAGATATATAATATGGGTGTGCACGTGCTCACGTGCAGAGACACTCCACCAGACTTGTGAGAAGGCGGCGGTTGAGGGGTCCCTAACCACTCACCAAATTTGCACACAATCGGCCCAGCCGTTGCAGAGTTTTTGCGAGAAAACACTTGTCAACACCCCTCACGCGGCACGCACCACGCGCAGTGGTAGTCACCCATGTGAGTCGACACTGGTCTCAAACAGGGTAGGTTAGATGGGGCTGCTCGGCAAATAAGTTCGCTTGTCAATCCGACTTGCGGTTGCAGAGATATAAGCTTCCCAAAAGCTTCACCACGGGTCGGGTCGGATCGGGTCGGGCTGGGCCGGGCCGCTCATATTCAGATTTTGTCCATATACCACGGAATGACGAGCGAGCGCTTCGCGTTCGCTCGTAATAATAATTTAATAAGGTCGGAATAAGTGGGCTGGGTTGACCCTGCGCAGGGCCGCCCTCGGCACTGGTGGCACGCACCATTAGCGCTTCTGAAAGGAAGGCGCCCCTGAGCCGGAGGCGCCTACGAGCCGGAGGCTGCTGGGCGTCACTCTGGACCGTCTTCTCACTTCGGTGCCCACTGCCGCCAGCTGCGAGAGCGCAGCTGCCGGATAACGACCCCTTCCGGGTTGAGACGCAAGGGCCGGTCAGTCTCAGGGCAGTGACGGGCTGGTGGATGGTCGGGCGGTAGGCCTGGACGGCGTCGGGCGTCGTAGGCCCATTGAGCCGTCCCTGGCCAGCTGTGCGCCGTCGTGGACCCGCTCCGAGGGTGTCTCCTTCAACCTGAGTGTCGGCGCCCTCCTGCCGGGGGCATATTTCCCAAGTGTATACAGCTGGCGGGCGTGTTAAGAATAGCAACAACTTGGGAGACATAATTCAGTCAAAAATATAGATATTGCTTTGATTTTTGTTGGGGGGGGGGGGGGGGGCATCGTCCATACTTGGGTCTCCAATATATCTTACGTTTTCTTAAATATATTTGAAAATTTTGATTTTGGGATGAATTTTTTTTTTTTGGAACAATTCCGCAAAATCAAACTTTTCAAACATATTATAAAAAAAAACGGAAGATGTATTGGAGAGCCAAGTATGGACGATGCCCCCCCCCCGAAAAACAAAGCAATATCTATATTTTTGACTGACTTATGTCTCTCTAAGTGGTTGCTATTTCCAAACACGCCCGCCAGCTGTATACACTTGGGCAATATTCTGCCAGGGCGCTGCCCCCCCCCCCCCCCCCATGAATAGAAGGGTGGCGACTGGCGAACCACCATCTTCGCTGCACTCCTGCAGTGCGTCACCCGGGTATGGACCCACGCGTGGGCGGACAGGGCAGAACGAGGCAGAAGCTGGAGCGCTGGTGGTGCGGTCCGAGGGAAACGGGCAGAGTGGCGAGTCTCTGCCAGTCACCTCTGCTCCAGTTCCCGGGCGGAGAGGGAAACGGGCAGAGTGGCGAGTCTCTGCCAGTCACCTCTGCTCCAGTTCCCGGGCGGAGAGGGACACGGGCAGAGTGGCGGGTCTCTGTCAGTCACCTCTGCTCCAGTTCCCGGCCGAGAGGGAAACGGGCAGAGTGGCGAGTCTCTGCCAGTCACCTCTGCTCCAGTTCCCGGCCGAGAGGGAAACGGGCAGAGTGGCGAGTCTCTGCCAGTCACCTCTGCTCCAGTTCCCGGGCGGAGAGGGAAACGGGCAGAGTGGCGAGTCTCTGCCAGTCACCTCTGCTCCAGTTCCCGGGCGGAGAGGGACACGGGCAGAGTGGCGGGTCCCTGTCAGTCACCTCTGCTTCAGTTCCCGGGCGGAGAGGGAAACGGGCAGAGTTGCGAGTCTCTGCCAGTCACCCCTGCTCCAGTTCCCCGGCGGAGAGGGAAACGGGCAGAGTGGCGACTCAGGCGAGTCTCTGCCAGTCACCTCTGCGCCAGTTCCCGGGCGGAGAGGGAAACGGGCAGAGTGGCGAGTCTCTGCCAGTCACCTCTGCTCCAGTTCCCCGGCGGAGATGGTCGCCCCCAACACGGTCCTGGAGTGGTTGGTGGAGCGACTGGAGGAGGGCCAGACGGAGTTGGCGGCCCTGAGACCACACGGTCCTGGAGTGGTTGGTGGAGCGGCTGGAGGAGGGCCAGACGGAGTTGGCGGCCCTGAGACCACACGGTCCTGGAGTGGTTGGTGGAGCGGCTGGAGGAGGGCCAGACGGAGTTGGCGGCCCTGAGACCACACGGTCCTGGAGTGGTTGGTGGAGCGACTGGAGGGGGCCAGTTTGGCGGCGCTGAGACCACACGGTCCTGGAGTGGTTGGTGGAGCGACTGGAGGAGCCAGGAGCCTGCCACTAATAGGGTTAAAGGGAATAGGTCACCTTGAAAGTTGTCTGAAATTTGGCTATACAGTATAGGGGGTATTTCGAGCTGAAAAAACGAATATGGCATTTGTTCGGATGATAGATGGATATCCCGTCGAAAAATGGGCATGTTTCTCCTTTCTCCTTCATGGCCATAACAACTTCATGACAATTATGACTTCATGCATATGGTAGCTTGGATATGGAAACTATTGCACACAATAACGGCGGACTTTAGGCATATATACGCAGGCTGCTTGTAACGTAAACAACCGTTGTGAGGACCCGAAACAAGTTTCGGGCGCCCGAAACTTCTTCTAAAAGGGGCCTACCAGTCCTGTGTCGAAATTACTTAGCGTAGCGAGGTAATTCTTTCACCACAACTCGTTTTTCGATCTGCTCTACAAATCTGCTATCTCAGTTCAAAACCCCATGTTAAAGGTGAACCCTTTAACATATAGTTATCTATTTTATATCCTGATGCCTGTTTAACAAATTATACCCTGTATTGGTTTGTGAAACAACAAAAGTTGTATTATTTTTTTATTATTTTCAAGAAGTTTGCATTCTTAACCCAATTTGAATTATGATTGTCATTTCATTTACCTTACACTTCCTTAGCTTTCCTCAGTGTACATAAATTTTGAGGCCTTTGTAGGGCCATTGGACTTAATCATTATGAGCTCTGGTTTACTGCTCGTCACATTGATATTTTCGCACACACGCACTCACACACACACACTCACACTCACTCACACACCAATATTATAGTGACTACCGATCGTAGTGCAACATATGGAACGATGTGTTAAAAGTAGCCCACGTCGCCTCCGTCGCCGCCGCCGCCGTCGCCGCCGCCGCCGCCGCCGCTGCCTGCACCTCCGGTTCATATCAGTATATACTAGGTCGCGATCTACCCGCCTGGTTCGGCGCCGCTCCGCTCGGACTGGCCCGCCTGGTCTGGCGCCGTTCGGACCGGCCCGCCTGGTCCGGTGCCGCTCGGACCGCTCGGACCGGCCCGCCTGGTCCGACGCCGCTCGGACCAGCCCGCCTGGTCCGGCGCTGCTCGAACCGCTCGGACCGGCCCGCCTGGTCCGGCGCTGCTCGGACCGCTCGGACCGGCCCGCCTGGTCCGACGCCGCTCGGACCGGCCCGCCTGGTCCGGCGCTGCTCGGACCGCTCGGACCGGCCCGCCTGGTCCGACGCCGCTCGGACCGGCCCGCCTGGTCCGGCGCTGCTCGGACCGCTCGGACCGTCCCGCCTGGTCCGACGCCGCTCGGACCGGCCCGCCTGGTCCGACGCCGCTCGGACCGGCCCGCCTGGTCTGGCGCCGCTAGGACCGGCCCGCCTGGTCCGGCGCCGCTCGGACCGCTCGGGCCGGCTCGCCTGGTCCGGCGCCTCTCGGACCGGCCCGTTTGGTCCGGCGCCTCTCGGACCGGCCCGTTTGGTCCGGCGCCGCTCGGATCGCTCGGACCGGCCCAACGTCCGTCGGTCTCTGCTCCGGCCCGGTTTTCACGGGTGGGTGCCGGTCGGCCATGGCAGATGGCCACCCCGTGCCGGTCCGACCCCGGGTCAGCCGGTCAGCCCATCTGCCGCTCTCCCCGGGCAGAGCGGCTTTCTTCTGCCGGTATCACGCTGACCGGCGATACGGAGAAGGTAGGATTCTTACTCCATCGTTCGGTCTTCTTTGGTGACATGGTACATGATTTTCACTGCAAGGTTTTAGTTTTGTTTCAGAACTCCACTTTTCGAAGATCAGTCGTTCCAGATAATGTTGATGTGTTTATTCCTAAAATCTGTTAGTTTCAGCGATTCTCAGTCACGATTTTTTAAGGTGTTTTTTTTCTCGGTCGAAACCTATTTTCATCTCGGCATGCCTTTAAGTTTATTAGAACAACATCATTGCTACCGATTGATATGCAATTCGTCACATCGATATAGAGATTGACTTGTCGAAAATTTCGCTTCGAATGACCGTATTTCTAAATCCTAAAATCGTATCTTTACCCTGCGCTTCGTGCTCTGCATGCTTAGTGTACTGCTAGTGACTGATGATCCGCAGGTGACCTCTGCATGCTTAGTGTACTGCTAGTGACTGATGATCCGCGGGTGACATCTGCGGTTTGTTTACCTTGTGATGAGTAGGATTATCGTGTTCTAGATAGGATTATCATGTGCTGGATAGGATTGTCGCCAGTCGCCACGTCTGGGACAGCCGGTTGACGCACAGCACACCTGTGCTGTGCGTCAGCAGGGGCTCCGCCACAGGGCCAGGGGCTCATATGGCAGGGGCTCCGCCACAGGGGGGGGGGGGGGGGGGGGGACGTGTCCCCTCCAATATTTTCTGATTTTAAAATGACGCCTATGGGCGTTGTATGGAAATAATCGACTTCAGAATGCCCCCCCCCCCCCCTCCCCCCAACTTTCGGAAGGTGGCGGCGCCCTTGCCATATGGTGATTATGCGATCTGCCACTTTGATGCTGATACCAGCAGTGCTGGCGAGCACATGGCGCTGAAAGGTTGTCTAATGGGCTATCCAGCACCTTCATGCACCATTGCTTGTATCTCAGCCATCCTCGGGCGCCTCTCATCACCCCGCCTTGGTGTCTGGTTCGGTGCTCCGTGTCGTGCTGACGCCCCCGAGCCGGTGCTCCGTGTCGTGCTGACGCCCCCGAGCCGGTGCTCCGTGTCGTGCTGACGCCCCGTGCCGGTGCTCCGTGTCGTGCTGACGCCCCCGTGCCGGTGCTCCGTGTCGTGCTGACGCCCCCGTGCCAGTGCTCCGTGTCGTGCTGACGCCCCGTGCCGGTGCTCCGTGTCGTGCTGACGCCCCGAGCCGGTGCTCCGTGTCGTGCTGACGCCCCCGTGCCGGTGCTCCGTGTCGTGCTGACGCCCCGTGCCGGTGTCCGTGAGGGGTGTTTCACACCTGCCAGCTGACTGCGGTCGGCCAGTCAGCTGATCGTCCCGGCGACAGACCGCTGCTGGGCGGAGTAGCCGCCGTAATGGTGATAACAGCAGGCCCGGCCGTTATTACCATTCATCTTGTCTGGTCTGTCGGCCCGCTGGGATGCTTTGCTTGGCTGACCGCTGGTGTCTAGTGGAACCGGCACCTTGGGATCTACAGACCCGTAGGCGGCCGGTTTGGGGTGTCGACATTTCGTTTTGTTTTTATTGTTTTATTTGGCATTTCTGACGAATCTGTGAGCCCGTTTCTTTGGTCTGGGTTTGACTCTGTAGTCTGTTGTTCTCGTCGTCGGTTGGCGTTGTGAACCATCACCATATCCCGTACCCGTATCCCGCTCCCGTCGCGCGCATGATCCCGTCGTTCCCGTCGCGCGCATGATCCTGGTTACCGTATGTATGTATGCATGTATTTACCTCGTGGGGCATCTACAATTGGCGTGGCTATTAAGCCTGCAGTCAAGTAAGGGAGTTGAACACATGGAAAAGCAAACACACAGTCACGCAGCCGAAAACCTAAAACCACAAGCATTCACACAGGTCACGACACACGGGTCACTGAGATCAGTCGAGGTTTAAGAGGCGTGACGTGACCGTGACGTGACCGTGACGTGACCGTGACGTGACCGTGACCGTGCATGATTTTGTGAATCATCTTTACCCCCCAACAGCGGAGTCCCCGTCTTCACCCCCCCCCCCCCCCTCCCCCTGCATGTTACGCCATTCAGCCCTACCGTCGCCAGACTGTCCTGGTCCGTGGTGGACCAGACCGTCCTGGTCCGTGGTGGACCGGGCTGGGCCTGGTGGTCCGCAGACGGTAAAACACCACCGAGCCACGGCCGTGACGTCGCGTCGGGCGGGTGAAATCCTGGGAGCCGGCGCTGATTACTGTGGTGGCCACCGTTCCGCCGGACAGCAGACGGCGCCGCGCCGGACCACCGCGCCGCGCCGCTCTCCGCCCAGGGCGGTGTGAGGACGATTCAGCAGCCCAGAGTGTCGGGAGTGTCCAGAGTGTCCAGAGTGTCCAGAGTGTCCAGAGTGTCCGGAGTGTCTGGAGCAATGTCAGAGAAGTGGTTCTACGATCTAAGTTTGCTAAGTTTTTTATATTTTTTTATACACTTTTCTACACAACCTATTTTCATATATTGATATGCCAATATGTGCATATATTATGATGTGGGAAGTTGATGAATCAGCAGTCATATTTCCTGTACAGATATGGTCTTGGCTTCAGTCGGGGACCGAGACTCCGGGTCATATGTTAAAAAAGTACCTTGTATCGTTGTGTATGCGTATATGGGAAACTGGGCTCAAGTCTCAGTCTAAAGTACTGCCGTTTTTTGCATAACATGTTTTTAGTGTCCCAGGGTTATCCATGGGCCTGTTGGCAATGGCATCAGTGGTGGGGTTGTAACCTAAATACAGAAACACTTTTTTTAGAGGTTTGAATAAGTTTTTGGTTTAATTTTTAGAAAAATACCAGTTTTCCTTCCCTAAATCACTGCAGAAATTTTGTATGTGGGGAATTTGGAGGTTCCACCTTACAAAATTGGTTGACAATTTGTGTTGCATCACTGTCAAGTTCCGGCTATTGTTTGTAAAGTCAAGTCTCAGTCTATTTTTTTATGCTCGTCAGCCATTTGCACCTGCAGACTATTTTTTACAGTCAAAGTTTTCACGGAATATAACTTCCCAGTTCAGAAAAATGGATAAACAGGCCACTTTTCTGACACTGGTCTGGAGTGTCCGGAGTCTTGAGTATAGGGAGTAGTCTTCCAGAATTTTGAGTATATAGAGTTTCGGGTCCCATGTGTAAAGTTCCGGGTCCCGAGTCTAGCGTTCCGGGTCCTCAGTCTAGCGTCCCGGCCCCGTCCCCGTCCCCGTCCCCGTCCCCGTCCCCGTCCCCGTCCCCGTCCCCGTCCCCGTCCCCGTCCCCGTCCCCGTCCCCGTCCTCGTCCTCGTCCTCGTCCTCGTCCTCGTCCTCGTCCCCGTCCTCGTCCCCGTCCCCGTCCCCGTCCCCGTCCCCGTCCCCGTCCCACTATCTGCACTAGGGTCTGCACTGCAATCACACCGCCACGTCCCTTCCGCCAGCCGACTGCCCTACCTACGCCAGGATAGCGTTCCAGGTGGGCTCCCTCACAGTATCGCAGCAGCTGGCTGCGATCGCAGCTATCGCAGCAGCTGGCTGCGATCGCAGCTATCGCAGCAGCTGGCTGCGAAACTCCGCCCGAGTCGCACCCGTAGCGTTCAAATCGGCGACATTGTACTCTCGCTCCGCCCACCATGGGCAGGACTACACTGGTATTGTCCGATCGGCTAGTGTTCAAATCGGCGACATTGTACTCTCGCTCCGCCCACCATGGGCAGGACTACACTGGTATTGTCCGGTCGGTTAGTGTTCAAATCGGCGACATTGTACTCTCGCTCCGCCCACCATGGGCAGGACTACACTGGTATTGTCCGATCGGCTAGTGTTCAAATCGGCGACATTGTACTCTCGCTCCGCCCACCATGGGCAGGACTACACTGGTATTGTCCGATCGGTTAGTGTTCAAATCGGCGACATTGTACCCGCTCCGCCCACCATGGGCAGGACTACACTGGTATTGTCCGATCGGTTAGTGTTCAAATCGGCGACATTGTACTCTCGCTCCGCCCACCATGGGCAGGACTACACTGGTATTGTCCGATCGGCTAGTGTTCAAATCGGCGACATTGTACTCTCGCTCCGCCCGCCATGGGCAGGACTACGCTGGTATTGTCCGATCGGTTAGTGTTCAAATCGGCGACATTGTACTCTCGCTCCGCCCGCCATGGGCAGGACTACGCTGGTATTGTCCGATCGGTTAGTGTTCAAATCGGCGCGCCCTCGCGCTACGTGGCGCACCCACCTTCCCACGTATTGAAGCGCCATTTCAAGTGAGCGGCGGCGCAGATAGATACCTTGTCGACCGTTGCTGGTCTGCCGGTCGGAGTCCGTTGGGGCCGCGCCCTGCTGTCTGCCAGGTCCGGATCTGTGTCGACTTGGTGCCGCGGTCCGCCGCCCGCCGCCCGCCGCCCCGCCGCCCGCCAGGCGCCAGGTCGCCGCTCGAGCACCGGCACACGACCGCCGACCGTCTGGCATTCGTTGACCCCGCCAGGCCACCGGCGTGACCTGGCGTGCGCGGCCGTGCCGCTCCGGCGCGCCCGGCGTGCACGGCACGGGTGGAGCGGCTGACTGCATTGGGGAATCTGAAGGCCGGGGGAAGGGAGGGAGGGGAAGCAGAGGCAGGGCGGGAGTAGGATGCTGCCGCTGTGGTGGTGTCGGTTTTAGAATGTCTGCTGTGGTGGTGTCGGTTTTTAGAATGTCTGATGTGGCCGTGTGGGTAGATGATGGTGGATGTTTTTGCGAGTCGTTTGGGTGGGGTGTGGGCGGTTTTAGGCGAGGGGTGTTACGAAATTGTGGTGGTCCTCAGTTGGGATGCAGTGGGAAACATGACGATAACTAAGCCTCGAGTTCTTGACCTCACTCGATTTTCATAATAATGCTGCTGCTTTGGCTTGCGAAAGCTCCATTCGTTTCTGGCGCACCAGGGAGCTCTTCCTTGGCTGACATGCACTTGTCTTGTACTATTGGTTCCAAAATAAGCGTCCCGCTGGGTTAGACGACAGTCTGTAGTGTGCAGTAGAGACTATAACACATTTATTATGGTTTTGTCCGAAAACGCAAATATTTATTAAAGAGATATTATCACATTTAAAAAGAGAATATAATACAGTAGTGGAAGTCAATGTCATCACTTGGTTTTTTCTCAGTGATGTTCCAAGCATTAGTGCTCTCATTATAACTCTTGGGAAGTATGTCATACACACAGCACGGTTGAATGGAATAATTCCTTCCTTGCCAGCTATGATAAATGTCTTGAAATCAGAGGCTCTAAAAGAGTACCATAGTTATAAAACGAAGGAAAAATTGGAACAATTTGAAGAGAAGTGGGGAGAGCTCGGTATAATTATTTGTATATGTATTTGTTAATAGGTTGAATGATGCGTACTAAACGTAAAAATAGCGACTCCCGCGGGAGCCGCGGCGGCCGCAGACCCCGTGAACAGGCCTCAGAGATGCGCGACGGTCAGTGGTACGTGGTTCGTTCCTTTCTGTCGGCCTTTTCCATAGGGCTTTGCTGTATTTTGTATGGCCCCTCGACCCTCTGAGGCCTGCTGACATCGGTTAAAGGGAAGGTTTCACCTTTGTATTGGTTTTGAACTGAGATAGCCATTATCTGTGGCCGTTATTTAAATGTCTAAATTACTAAGGTCATTTTTCCAAAAACTTAACCGTTTTTAAGCAATTTAATTTACCATTTGCAAAATGCACCCAGGCTGGGGCAGCCGCTGATTGGCTGACAGCCACTTTGTCAGCCAATCTCACTTTGTCAGCCAATCAGCGGCGGTCTATAGCTCAATAATGACGTGATCAGCCCAAATAAAAAAAAACTTAATTTGCATAAAGTTAAGTGACTTTTCGAGAGATAAAAATATCACCATCGTTTTCAGCAGCACTTACTTCATATTTTCGACTACAACCAGCGTATATTTGACAACTTTCAGAAACATTTCCTTTAAGAATTTGCCTTTATATGTCCGCTGGCATTGTTCAGTCTGCTATGGCCCCGTGCTGTCTGTAGTTTTAGCGCGCTTTGTCGGGTCCGGGTCCGACCGATTCGGAACGCTGAAGCAACAATCGCTGACCGGTCTTGTATGGCCCAGCTGCCGTTCTCCACTCCGCCAATCAGAATACGGCACGAACCAATCCAGTCTGACTGGTTCTATCCTCCCAAACCCTGCCAGTGATACGGCACGAGCCAATCCAGTCTGACTGGTTCTATCCTCCCAAACCCTGCCAGTGATACGGCACGAACCAATCCAGTCTGACTGGTTCTATCCTCCCAAACCCTGCCAGTGATACGGCACGAACCAATCCAGTCTGACTGGTTCTATCCTCCCAAACCCTGCCAGTGATACGGCACGAGCCAATCCAGTCTGACTGGTTCTATCCTCCCAAACCCTGCCAGTGATACGGCACGAACCAATCCAGTCTGACTGGTTCTATCCTCCCAAACCCTGCCAGTGATACGGCACGAACAAATCCAGTCTGACTGGTTCTATCCTCCCAAACCCTGCCAGTGATACGGCACGAACCAATCCAGTCTGACTGGTTCTATCCTCTCAAACCCTGCCAGTGATACGGCACGAACCAATCCAGTCTGACTGGTTCTATCCTCCCAAACCCTGCCAGTGATACGGCACGAACCAATCCAGTCTGACTGGTTATATCCTCCCAAACCCTGCCAGTGATACGGCACGAACCAATCCAGTCTGACTGGTTCTATCCTCCCAAACCCTGCCAGTGATACGGCACGAACCAATCCAGTCTGACTGGTTCTATCCTCCCAAACCCTGCCAGTGATACGGCACGAACCAATCCAGTCTGACTGGTTCTATCCTCCCAAACCCTGCCAGTGATACGGCACGAACCAATCCAGTCTGACTGGTTCTATCCTCCCAAACCCTGCCAGTGATACGGCACGAACCAATCCAGTCTGACTGGTTCTATCCTCCCAAACCCTGCCAGTGATACGGCACGAACCAATCCAGTCTGATTGGTTCTATCCTCCCAAACCCTGCCAGTGATACGGCACGAACCAGTCCAGTCTGACTGGTTCTATCCTCCCAAACCCTGCCAGTGTATTAATTTAATATTCATTCAGCGCCAGCAGCGCATTCCACCCAAGTGTGGATATTACAGAGCCGCTGTCATACAATCGAACTATGTAGGTCAAGTGAGCACACTCACGCAGACATGCATGCATTAACCCACACCCTCGCACGCATTTCATCGCAACGCACGGCACAGTAAACAATACAGCTTAGGCTGTTGACCAATTCATTGACAGTTCATTATTTCATATCGCCACTATCCGATTCCCAGATCAGTTTAATGAGAAGGAATTCCGATGTAGCCAATTACAATCGCGTTAAAACGATTATAGCTGCACCACCAGTCCATTTCGGCATGCTCACCACCCCGTGTCCGTGTCCGGTCAGCCGCCCGGTCAGCCGGCCTCGCCGCTGGGCCGTCTGTACAGCCCGCCTGCGTGCCGCCTGCGGACCGTCTGCCAACTATGGACCTCTGCGGACCGCTGTACAGTCGGTCCCTATTTCCGGCGGCCGCGATGTGGGCGCGTCGCTGGCGGCCGATCAGCATAGCTCGCGCACTTCGCTCCAGCGGGCTCGCTTCCGGCCGGTCCCGGACACCACCTTCCGGCGACTGGCGAGCCAGGCCGGCCGGCCGCGCGGCAGGTCGGAACAGTGAACAGGGACGCCCATGCTCGCTGGTACGGCGCTTGTCACGTGCCACGGTGGCAGTGTCGGTGACGGCGGCAGAGGCGTCGGCAGAGGCGGTGGCGGCAGCTGGTGGATGTGAGTGGTTAGAGGGGCTGCTGGGCAGAGTCGGAGTTGGCTGACTGGGCTGAAAACTGACTGCGCGGTGGATGGTGAGCGGACCGTGGTCGGCCGCCGGGTGCCGGCGGGAGCGGACCGCCGGGTGGCGGCGGGAGCGGACCGCCGGGTGCCGGCGTCGCGGCTGTGATGGCGTGACAGTGGCCTATATGGTTTCAGGCACTGGACCGGATCGGTGTGCGGTTTTCGTATATGTTTTTATAATTGCTCGCGTTAATTTCGCTTCCGTGCGGGAATAGCTACCTCAAGTGTTACGTCGTGCAGAGCACACGTGCTCAAAGCGCAAACCGCACACAAATAGCGATATGACCTTTGGTGTTCGAGCGCCCTTATATACCAATACTAAGCCACACAAATATAAAACCGATTGAAGTTCAACATAAAAATATGCGATAAGAACTTCGCGCAATGCGAAGGATGGTTATTAAAGGGACTGCCCCACCTTAGCATTGGATTTGAGTTGAGATAGCCATGTTGTTGGATTTGCATTGAAATATAGTAGGATAGCAGTTAAAACAACCACATAGGTCTAAATTCGAGCTTGGTCTTGACAATCGTAACGAATAAACCCTACGTGTATTTGAATACGGGTCTAAAGCCAATGACGTCTCTCTTTACCAAATGGTGATGGTAGTCGACTTGTTTTAAGGCGAATCTTGGAGATATTTGCTACTTTTCAATGGTTTGGTAATTGGTTTGTTTTGTATTCAAAGCGCCAGAATTGTCTCGAAATAATTGTGCCATAATTTTGCAGCGTAAAGGATTTCTGAGTTACTCTACATAGAGCTCAATATGACAACCCAAATATTGAAACTTACCTTTTTATGAAATTGAGCACTGTTTGCCAGAAATAAATGTCATAATCGTGTTCGGTAGCAATCACTTCATATTTTGCACCACAAGCGGCATACATTTGACAACTTTTGGGAAGGTGGGACAGTCCCTTTAAAGGAAATAGTTCACCTTCAACATTAGTTTTAAACTGAGATAGCAGTTTTGTAGCCCGTGTTGGGAAACCCCTATCTGCAAGTTTTCTTGACTGGTAAGACTCTCCAGCCGAATATATTTGAGTTGTTGGCGAAGGAATGCGGTGCTGGCGAAAGAATGTTGTACTGGTTCTAGCCCGGGCAGAGGCTATACCATCAGCCAATCAGCTTGCAGCTGGTGCTAGCAAGCGAACGCCGGCCGCCGGTTGGCACATCTCCAATGCGAGTCTATCTTTACGCGACTACTTTCGAATCTGATTGGCTGAACATTTTTTACATTCGCGTGACGTCAGGACTCTGGCTCAGAGAGTATGCATATAGTTTTGATAAACAATAAAAATGTACGGCCTTCTGTCCTGAATCGGCGCGATATAAGGCCATTTTTGACAATATAAAAATACATTGTATTAAAAATATAATCAAATCGTGTTGGGTAGAAAAAAAATCAAGGTGAACTATTTCCTTTAAATGCGCCGTTGTTCCGAAACAGAGGCATGTCTCTGCAACCGTTGCGTGTTGCATGTCTGACACCCCGCTATTTCGCGGCCGCTGCACTGATCAGCTGTGTCTGGGTCCGCCTGGGACAGCCTCCGTGACCAGAGTCCGTGGTACCGGTGTGCCCGTGAGTGAGTCAGCTACGGCGCTGCCGCTATCGCCGTCACATACCGAACCGCCGCGCGTTTCCCCTTTCCTTGTCGGTGTACTCAGTCCTTTGTTGCCGATTCCTGTGCTGGTTTACCGGTGACCAGTTTTGTCACGGACAGGGCCTTTGTTGACGTTCTGATCGGTCGGCTTCCTCTGGTGATGTTTACTTTAAAGTTGTTGATATTGTTATTGTCTGAGTTTGACACATGGCTGTGTCTGATGTATAACCATTAGGATGGCTGTTGTTTGGGTTGTGCGACGTTTGACCGGGGACAGTTTGTTGTAACGCTGATTGTTTGGGTCATATTTTCTGTTGTCGTTTCCATCACAGTGTTGCGGTCGTTTGCCTCGCATTGTTCAACACAAACAAAATGGCCGTGTTGCACAGAAACACTATACAGCGTGGCACTGCTCACCTCCACCATGATGTACTTCTAATTGCACAGGGGAAAAAAAAACTCCACGGTCCTATTTCTCACACATTTCCTGATATATAAGAAAATCTAAGCAACTTTTACCGAGGAAAGGTTGTTTTAGATCAGCTATCAATGCATACGCAAACGAAATCCGATGAGTTTTCAGAATTGTGTGCGACTTTTTTGGAATTTGACTCCCCAAGCCACCCGTGCCCCCTCAAACCACCGTTCTGGATCCGCCAATGATTGCTACACCTCACCAGTCACCAGTCAGCGCTGTCTGGCGAAAAAGTCTCGCACATTTGCAGCTGCTGCAACTGTAATGTCAGATTATATCTGCAATGCCTGTTTTACAAATTAAGCGTGTAAATCGACCTCAAACTGGCTGCCGTTAGCTGTTATTGCAAATCGCACGGTTTTCAGTTGCAATATTTGGTCTAAAGGCTAAATCATATATATTTTTTTTTTTTCTATGCCGCCACCCATTAACAGGTGACCAGGAGTGCCCCCGCCCTCGATCCCATCGACGCACATCACCTTACTTTAACACCAGAGAACAAAAGAGAAAATGTCGCGGCACTCCCAGCTAGGAAATGGAAGAAGAAATAAAAAAAGCAAATGAAGAGAGGAAGGCTAAGTGGTCAGTGGTAATGTGGTTAAAAATAAGAAGGCAGAAAGTAGTCGTTGCTGAAATCAACAAGTGACTGCCCCCCAACTACGCCCCTGGGAATCATACATTCTGACATTCGCACATACGTAACCGAGTTAGTAAGGATTGTAAGTGTGTGCCCCACTGCCTGCTGGCCCCATCACGTTGCCATCAAGAAAGGTTTGCCAGACAGTGAGGCAGGATACAATTTCATTCATACAAAGGTTGGGGAAGGCAGATCTTGGTCTAGGCAAGCAGAAGGTCTATGCTGGAACCCGGTGAGCCCCCCAGCTAAGCAAAGCTTGTTGCTGTTCGATCTCACCCAGGTTCCAGCGTCGGTTAGTCGGGGTGGCTTTCGCGCATGATATAATTAATTGATCTATAAGTTGAAACATGATCTAATTAATTCATATTTCAAGAAAGCAGAAAAGAAATAGAGGTACTATATTGCTCAACACCAATATAAATCTCTATCTCTGATTTACTATGTTTTATTTCAAATTATGCACGTTTATGCATGCTTATGTTGTTTGTTTATATACTGTTACTTAGTTCTGCAAATTTGTATTATTGTTTATTTATAATGTTACATACATTACAAATTGCATAACTTCATTCTTCTGCAACTTAGAAGTTAGAAGATGACTTTACAAATAGTTAACATTTAGCACTGCTATGGCTATTATTGTATTTAGGCTCATTTACATAAATGAGCAAACTACAAGGAATTTTTTTCTAGGCTTGTGAGGCAAGCAGGGAAGGGTTATTCATATTCACTGATCATGTGATTTTTAGTGATTTCTTTTATTTGTTTTTTAGTAGATGGTATTGAGTTTATGTGGGGGAATCTGGGGGCAACAATTGAATTCCATAAACGTGGTCCTATCCATGCTATGGTACGTGTCCGGTATAATTTTCGAGTGAATATTTCTTCAAAATGTCGTGCTACTCTTGAAGCTCTGTGATTGGTCTGAGTGAATTCGAAAAGTGAGGCTATGACTGGTGGGGCACTTCCAGATGCAACATTATAAAGCACGACTATAGCTTGCTGTCTGGCAATGTCCTTTACTTTAAGAATTTTGAGCTTTACATATATTGGGTTTGTGTGGGCTAGTCTTGCTTGATTATCAACAATCCTGACTATCTTTTTCTGTAGGATAAGCAATTTGTTAAGAAGTGATTTCAGTGCATTTCCCCATAACAGACAGCAGTAATTAAGATAAGGCAGAACTAATGCATTATACAACAGAAATCGGTGTTTCTGACCCAGGAAATATCTAGAGCGACTTATAATCCCTATATTACGACTTATTATACTTGAAATATGCATAATGTGACTCTCCCACTTGAGTTCTTCGTCTATATATACACCAAGATACCTCACAGTTTCTGTATGTCCTATATTTATACCATTTAATATTACATTGATGTCAACATTTATTTTAGATTTATTGTATATTTGATAGAATGTTTTATTGTTGTTTAAGGACAGCTTGTTTGCTTGCAGCCATTTGTATACCTTTGGTAGTTCAGTATCTAAGTTATTTTGCAATTCAGAATTGGAATCAGCCTCAAATAAAAGGGCTGTATCATCAGCAAAAAGTAATGATGTAAACTTTGACGAAATCCTGGGAAAATCATTTATGTATAAGATGAACAGAAGTGGGCCCAGAATAGAGCCCTGGGGGACCCCAATACTTACTTGACACAGGCTTGACTGGACTTTTTTATACTCTACACATTGATATCTATTTGATAAGTATGTATATCACATGCAATATGCTATAGTTGTTCCTAGACTGACTTGCTCTACGGAGCTGTAGAACGCATTATCCATGCTCTAGTATAGGTGGCACATAACATTAGCTGTTGCGGCGCCCTCAAGCCCCAATGATCATCATCCAGCTTTTGCCGGCGCTGTTGCGGCGCCTGCCCTCTGTCGTCAGCCTCCTCACTAACAGTTATCTGGTCTGCCGCCAGATGGACGCGGCGGGGCCGGCGCTGTTGTGGTGTTGCGGCGCTGCCCTCTCGTCAGCCTCCTCACTCACAGTTCTCTGATCTCCCGCCAGATGGACGCGGTGGGGCCGGCGCTGTTGCGGCGCCTGCCCTCTGTCGTCAGCCTCCTCACTCACAGTTCTCTGATCTGCCGCCATATTTACGCGGCGGTGTTGCGGTGCCTGCCCTCTGTCGTCAGCCTCCTCACTCACAGTTCTCTGATCTGCCGCCAGATGGACGCGGCGGGGCCGGCGCTGGTGCGGCGTGGCTCGATGCGGAAGCTGCTGCCCAGCGTGCCGGACCAGCAGCAGCAGCTGGCCATGAGCAGCCAGCTGATCGACAGCCGGACCAGCTCGCCGCGCGGCGCGCACTGCTACGGCCCGTTCTTCCTCGAGTACGCCCTGCTGGCTGAGTACAACCTGCTGCAGCGGCAGCGGCTGCCCGGTGTGTACACCATGCCCGCCGAGCAGACGCCGCTCGGTGAGTAGAGTCGAGGCGGATCGAGTCGAGTCGAGTCGAGTCGAGTCGAGTCGAGGCGGATCGAGTCGAGTCGAGTCTAGCTAAGCGCGAGTCAAGGGGTAGCAGTGGGTGAATGACGCGTGCGGTCTTTAAGACTCCGCGGGACATGCGATGGGCATGCCGTTTAATAGTCCGGATCTGCATACTTGGTCTCCGCCCACGCTGGGGCATATGGTGGATGCGGTATCGCTCTGCCAATACTGTAGTGTGTATGCTTTGGGGCAGTTGAACTACTTGCACAGTAGGGACGACGCTTGTGCGTTGTGACCTATTGTCTTCTCTTCAACGGGATATCTCATATTGTTTTCTCTCTCTCTGGTACCATACATCTGCAGTCTGCGCTCCGAATTTATGCCAGCGTGATTGTAATGATGTTGATTCTACACACCGTTAAACAGGCTGTAGAAACGACCTGCTGCCACTTAGCGACCATAGTACCATGCAAGGTGACTGGCCGCCTGCCGGCAGTCTGATTCGTCCCACTCTCTCTGACTCTGGCTGTGTGGTTTCAGTGTGGTTCGGAGTACTGTTCATTCGGCAGGGCTACTACCAGGAGGGCGTGTTTCGGTTCTCAGTCATCATCCCTGAGCAGTTTCCCGACGGCGACTGCCCGGTAAGTGGAGGGACCGAGGAAGACAGACTGGAGTGACTGGAGTGACTGGAGTGATTGGAGTGCCTGGAGTTGGAGTTGCTGGAGTAACTGGAGTGACTGGAGTGACTGGAGTGACTGGAGTGGCTGGAGTGGCTGGAGTGGCTGGAGTGGCTGGAGTGGCTGGAGTGGCTGGAGTGACTGGAGTGACTAGGGTGACTGGAGTGACTGGAGTGACTGGAGTGACTGGAGTGGCTGGAGTGACTGGAGTGACTGATGTAACTGGTGTGGCGTGCAGGGTGACTGGAGTGACTGATGTGACTGATGTGACTGGAGTGACTGGAGTGACTGGGGTGACTGGGGTGACTGGGGTGACTGGGGTGACTGGGGTGACTGGAGTGGCTGGGGTGAATGGGGTGAATGGAGTGACTGGAGTGACTGGAGTGACTGGAGTGACTGGAGTGACTGGAGTGACTGGAGTGACTGGAGTGACTGGAGTGACTGGGGTGACTGGAGTGACTGGAGTGACTGGGGTGGCTGGGGTGGCTGGAGTGGCTGGAGTGGCTGGAGTGGCTGGAGTGGCTGGGGTGAATGGGGTGACTGGAGTGACTGGGGTGACTGGAGTGACTGGAGTGGCTGGAGTGAATGGGGTGACTGGAGTGACTGGAGTGACTGGAGTGACTGATGTAACTGGTGTGGCGTGCAGGGTGACTGGAGTGACTGATGTGACTGATGTGACTGGAGTGACTGGAGTGAATGGAGTGACTGGGGTGACTGGAGTGACTGGAGTGACTGGAGTGACTGGAGTGACTGGAGTGACTGGAGTGACTGGAGTGACTGGAGTGACTGGAGTGACTGGAGTGACTGGAGTGATTGGAGTGACTGGAGTGACTGGAGTGACTGGAGTGACTGGAGTGACTGGAGTGACTGGAGTGACTGGAGTGACTGGAGTGACTGGAGTGACTGGAGTGACTGGAGTGACTGGAGTGACTGGAGTGACTGGAGTGACTGGAGTGACTGGAGTGACTGGAGTGACTGGAGTGACTGGAGTGACTGGAGTGACTGGAGTGACTGGAGTGACTGGAGTGACTGGAGTGACTGGAGTGACTGGAGTGACTGGAGTGACTGGAGTGACTGGAGTGACTGGAGTGACTGGAGTGACTGGAGTGACTGGAGTGACTGGAGTGACTGGAGTGACTGGAGTGACTGGAGTGACTGATGTGACTGGGGTGGCTGGAGTGACTGGAGTGACTGATGTGAATGATGTGAATGATGTGAATGATGTGAATGATGTGACTG
Organism: Chirona hameri; assembly: GCA_036785665.1. Classification (NCBI taxonomy): domain Eukaryota; kingdom Metazoa; phylum Arthropoda; class Thecostraca; order Balanomorpha; family Balanidae; genus Chirona; species Chirona hameri. The sequence goes on from JAXIVJ010006978.1 coordinate 34,362, forward strand.
GAGTGACTGATGTGACTGATGTGACTGATGTGACTGATGTGACTGGAGTGGCTGGAGTGGCTGGAGTGACTGGGGTGACTGGAGTGACTGGAGTGGCTGGAGTGACTGATGTGAATGATGTGACTGGAGTGACTGGAGTGACTGATGTGACTGATGTGACTGGAGTGACTGGAGTGACTGGGGTGACTGGAGTGACTGGAGTGACTGGGGTGACTGGAGTGACTGGAGTGGCTGGAGTGGCTGGAGTGGCTGGAGTGGCTGGAGTGACTGGAGTGACTGGAGTGGCTGGGGTGAATGGGGTGACTGGAGTGACTGGAGTGACTGGGGTGACTGGAGTGACTGGGGTGACTGGAGTGACTGGGGTGACTGGGGTAACGAGTGACTGGAGTGACTGGAGTGGCTGGGGTGAATGGGGTGACTGGAGTGACTGGGGTGACTGTGGTGACTTGAGTGACTGGAGTGACTGAAGTGACAGGAGTGACTGGAGTGACTGGAGTGACTGGAGTGACTGGGGTGACTGGGGTGACTGGAGTGACTGGAGTGACTGATGTAACTGGTGTGGCGTGCAGGGTGACTGGAGTGACTGATGTGACTGGAGTGACTGGGGTGACTGGAGTGGCTGGAGTGGCTGGAGTGGCTGGAGTGGCTGGAGTGGCTGGAGTGGCTGGAGTGGCTGGAGTGGCTGGAGTGGCTGGAGTGGCTGGAGTGGCTGGAGTGGCTGGAGTGGCTGGAGTGGCTGGAGTGGCTGGAGTGACTGGAGTGACTGGAGTGACTGGAGTGACTGGAGTGACTGGAGTGACTGGAGTGACTGGAGTGACTGGAGTGACTGGAGTGACTGGAGTGACTGGAGTGACTGGAGTGACTGGAGTGACTGGAGTGACTGGAGTGACTGGAGTGACTGGAGTGACTGGAGTGACTGGAGTGACTGGAGTGACTGGAGTGACTGGAGTGACTGGAGTGACTGGAGTGACTGGAGTGACTGGAGTGACTGGAGTGACTGGAGTGACTGGAGTGACTGGAGTGACTGGAGTGACTGGAGTGACTAGAGTGACTGGAGTGACTGGAGTGACTGGAGTGACTGGAGTGGCTGGAGTGGCTGGAGTGGCTGGGGTGAATGGGGTGACTGGAGTGACTGGGGTGACTGGAGTGACTGGAGTGACTGGAGTGACTGATGTAACTGGTGTGGCGTGCAGGGTGACTGGAGTGACTGATGTGACTGATGTGACTGATGTGACTGATGTGACTGGAGTGACTGGAGTGGCTGGGGTGACTGGGGTGACTGGGGTGACTGGGGTGGCTGGAGTGACTGGAGTGGCTGGAGTGACTGGAGTGGCTGGAGTGACTGGAGTGACTGGAGTGACTGGAGTGACTGGAGTGACTGGAGTGACTGGAGTGACTGGAGTGACTGGAGTGACTGGAGTGGCTGGGGTGACTGGAGTGACTGGAGTGAACTGGAGTGACTGGAGTGACTGATGTGACTGATGTGAATGATGTGAATGATGTGACTGGAGTGCCTGATGTGAATGATGTGAATGATGTGAATGATGTGACTGGAGTGACTGATGTGAATGATGTGACTGATGTGACTGATGTGACTGATGTGACTGATGTGACTGATGTGACTGGAGTGACTGATGTGACTGATGTGACTGCTGTGACCGATGTGACCGATGTGACTGATGTGACTGGAGTGACTGGAGTGACTGCTGTGACTGCTGTGACCGATGTGACCGATGTGACTGATGTGACTGGAGTGACTGATGTGACTGATGTGAATGATGTGACTGATGTGACTGATGTGACTGATGTGACTGGAGTGACTGGAGTGACTGCTGTGACTGCTGTGACTGCTGTGACTGCTGTGACCGATGTGACTGATGTGACTGATGTGACTGATGTGACTGATGTGACTGATGTGACTGATGCGACTGATGTGACTGGAGTGACTGGAGTGACTGCTGTGACTGCTGTGACTGCTGTGACTGCTGTGACTGCTGTGACCGATGTGACCGATGTGACTGATGTGACTGGAGTGACTGGAGTGACTGGTGCAGGGTGAATATCGCGCTGTCACGTGTCGCCCGACGCATTATATCAGTTAGGACGAAATTATAACTGAATTTCGAGCTGTAGCATTCGAATGCAGCTGCCGAATGGATGCTGCGGTATGTGTCTTAAAGGGATTATACGGGTTTCCGTCCTGAAAGTAAATGCACTCTTTTGCAGTTGTATGAGCTTTAAACACGTTTAAGACATACAACAGGGACCTCAATGCTCATTTAGTCCATTATTTCAGCAATTAGCAGCGTTAAAACTTGGGCGTTTTTCGAGACTAGTATCAGATAACGAGTACTTGATCATACTACTGTCCACCACTTTTATCTTAAGATCAATTTTAGAGTTTTGAATTATCTGCAAGTACTACACTGGATCACACAATTATTATGCAATTCAAAACTGACGGGACTTTGTATTACTACACACTGTTCGTTGAGGTTTTGTGTTTTTGTGGTTTTCTTATCTCTGGCCTTTAGCGTTGAGAATTTGGTGGTGGCGTATTAATTTTTGGCGTGAAAATTCATGAAAATATAGAATTTTATGGGAAAACTAGGTAACTGCTGCTGTCGTTGGAACAAAACAAGTTTATTTTCTTTCAAATATTGCTTATTTTACCGGAAATATGTCATAAGTGAGGTGTTTTTATTAGCATAAAAGAGATGACTGGCTCTGCCTCTGCCGGTCCTGCAGAAAATGCGCGGTGGCATCACCGCGCACTTTGGAATGTCCTTACGTGCAGAAGAGGTCATTTCCAGAAAAATGTGTCTACCGTGGGACTTCTACCACCTTTATAAGTACGTTTTATTATGTAACTGAATTATTCTGGGAGAAAAAAACGTATAATCCCTTTAAGCCAACTTAACCTTAGACATCACTTATGATGCTGAAGAGTGCGCTTTGTGAAAATTAGATCAGCTCATTTTTTATAGTTTATGTGCTAGCATCGCTTGCTTCACTAACATTGATAGACGAGTATTTTACATGTACCTCAATGCTTTGTCCGACACTTTGTGCCGCCTGTAGTTCATTGCTATTGCGTCACTATCACCTTATCTCACCTATCTTATGCTAGAAACCACCATGGCATGCACTGCAGTGATGATAAACGCCGCACCAAAATAGCTGTACGCGTTTGACCTTTGCATATTTGATCAATTCCTTCTCTGATAATCTGGTGCTGTTCGCCTGTGTCGTCGGGTTATTATCAACGTGACCTTGCTGATTTGGGGCTGCACGGTAACGCACTGTGTCTGTGCCAGTCGCCCTGAACACAGACAGGCAATATTGCTAGCTTCTATAGCTTAGTTTGGGTGTGAGTTATCACTTTGAGTATGTTATTCGTAGTCATGGTTACTGTAACTCTGTTTCAACGAGCTACAACCGAGTGCATATGCTTGCTATACGATGCCCTGTGTTACCCGGTTAGAGCGTGGAATAGAATCTGAAGAGACGGCGGTCAGCTTAACGTGCCACGGCGCTGCCAATACGGTCCTTGAGTTCCGTTAGTGCCACCTGGGTGGATTGTCCGGTAGTGATCGGGCCCTGGCCGGCTGTGAAAAAATCGACCGAAACTTGTTTGTTCATGCTGCGAATAATACCGCCCAAGATTATATTAATTCATTCATAGATTCATTTTATGGAAAGCCCTATTCTGACCCCCCCCCCCCCCCCTGTTCTGACCCCACTGTTCTGACCCCGCTGTTCTGACCCCGCTGTTCTGACCCGCTGTGTTTCATCCTGCCCGGCAGCGGGTAGTGATGGAGACCCCGGTGTTCTGACCCCGGTGTTCTGACCCCGCTGTGTTTCATCCTGCCCGGCAGCGGGTAGTGATGAAGACCCCGGTGTTCTGACCCCGGTGTTCTGACCCCGCTGTGTTTCATCCTGCCCGGCAGCGGGTAGTGATGGAGACCCCGGTGTTCTGACCCCGCTGTGTTTCGTCCTGCCCGGCAGCGGGTAGTGATGGAGACCCCGCTGTTCTGACCCGCTGTGTTTCATCCTGCCCGGCAGCGGGTAGTGATGGAGACCCCGGTGTTCTGACCCCGCTGTGTTTCATCCTGCCCGGCAGCGGGTAGTGATGGAGACCCCGGTGTTCTGACCCCGCTGTACTGACCCCGCTGTTCTGACCCCCCCCCCCCCTGGGCTGACCCCCTGTGCTGACCCCGCTGTTCTGACCCCGCTGTACTGACCCCGCTGTTCTGACCCCGCTGTGTTTCATCCTGTCCGGCAGCGGGTAGTGATGGAGACCCCGCTGTTTTGACCCCGCTGTGTTTCGTCCTGCCCGGCAGCGGGTAGTGATGGAGACCCCGGTGTTCTGACCCCGGTGTTCTGACCCCGCTGTGCTGACCCCGCTGTGTTTCATCCTGCCCGGCAGCGGGTAGTGATGGAGACCCCGGTGTTCTGACCCCGCTGTGTTTCATCCTGCCCGGCAGCGGGTAGTGATGGAGACCCCGGTGTTCTGACCCCGGTGTTCTGACCCCGGTGTTCTGACCCCGCTGTGTTTCATCCTGCCCGGCAGCGGGTAGTGATGGAGACCCCGGTATTCTGACCCTGCTGTGTTTCATCCTGCCCGGCAGCGGGTAGTGATGGAGACCCCTTTGTTCTGATCCCGCTGTGTTTCATCCTGCCCGGCAGCGGGTAGTGATGGAGACCCCGGTGTTCTGACCCCGCTGTTCTGACCCCGGTGTTCTGACTCCGCTGTTCTGACCGCTGTGCTGACCCCGCTGTGTTTCATCCTGCCCGGCAGCGGGTAGTGATGGAGACCCCGGTGTGCTGACCCCGCTGTGTTTCATCCTGCCCGGCAGCGGGTAGTGATGGAGACCCCGCTATGCTGACCCCGCTGTGTTTCACCCTGCCCGGCAGCGGGTAGTGATGGAGACCCCGCTGTGCTGACCCCGCTGTGTTTCATCCTGCCCGGCAGCGGGTAGTGATGGAGACCCCGGTGTTCTGACCCCGCTGTTCTGACCCCGCTGTTCTGACCCCGGTGTTCTGACCCCGCTGTGTTCTGACCACGGTGTTCTGACCCCGGTGTTCTGACCCCGCTGTGTTTCATCCTGCCCGGCAGCGGGTAGTGATGGAGACCCCGGTGTTCTGACCCCGCTGTGTTTCATCCTGCCCGGCAGCGGGTAGTGATGGAGACCCCGGTGTGCTGACCCCGCTGTGTTTCATCCTGCCCGGCAGCGGGTAGTGATGGAGACCCCGGTGTTCTGACCCCGCTGTGTTTCATCCTGCCCGGCAGCGGGTAGTGATGGCGACCCCGGTGTTCTGACCCCGGTGTTCTGCCCCCGCTGTGTTTCGTCCTGTCCGGCAGCGGGTAGTGATGGAGACCCCGGTGTTCTGACCCCGCTGTTCTGACCCCGCTGTTCTGACCCCGGTGTGCTGACCCCGCTGTGTTTCATCCTGCCCGGCAGCGGGTAGTGATGGAGACCCCGGTGTTCTGACCCCGCTGTGTTTCGTCCTGCCCGGCAGCGGGTAGTGATGGAGACCCCGGTGTACTGACCCCGCTGTGTTTCATCCTGCCCGGCAGCGGGTAGTGATGGAGACCCCGGTGTGCTGACCCCGCTGTGTTTCATCCTGCCCGGCAGCGGGTAGTGATGGAGACCCCGGTGTTCTGACCCCGGTGTGTTTCATCCTGCCCGGCAGCGGGTAGTGATGGAGACCCCGGTGTACTGACCCCGCTGTGTTTCATCCTTCCCGGCAGCGGGTAGCGATGGAGACCCCGGTGTTCTGACCGCTGTTCTGACCCCGCTGTGTTTCATCCTGCCCGGCAGCGGGTAGTGATGGAGACCCCGGTGTTCCACCCGCTCGTCCACCCCGAGACGGGCGAGGTGGACATCCGCCGCGGCTTCCATCGGTGGAAGCGTAACTCGCATCACATCTGGCACGTGCTGCTGTACCTGCGCAAGGCCTTCTACAAGATCGACACGGTGCAGCCGTCCAACCCGGAGGCCGCCGTCATGTAAGTAACACTGATGTAAAACTACTTAAATGGCTGTATGTCTGCGTCATATTTTATTTGAGTTAAGTTTTAATATGCTTATTACTTAAGTCCTTCAGTGCAGTGATTTGCTAAGAAGGTTAGTGCTGTCGATTAGATGCTTAACCCGCGCACTGCAGGGGAGGGGGGTTGATTTCCGCCCCCCCCCCCCCCCCCTCAGGTTTTTCAAAGATAGCGAAAAAACGGCGGCGCGCAGCGCCGCCGGGTTTTGGCACACCTGTTAGGACATCAATTGCGCACACTTTGAAAAAAAATAACCTCGGGTCATCTCAGGTCAGGTCACCAGACCAGGTCAAGTGACCCACCTCCAAAAATGTTTGCAGTTGTGCCAAAGCCAGAGTTTTTCACCGATCAGTTTGAAACTTACAGGATGTCATGAGGGCATAAGTACTTACAATTCGTATATCTCGTAATTTTGATATCGGTGACCTAAGGTCAGGTCAATTTCGTAACCTCCCCATAATAAGTCAATGGGGAAATATACAAATGCTTCCTATTTCAAAGATATGCATGTTATTAGTCCAATTACTTCTGGAGCATGTTATTATAGGATATTCTTGATCCAAGTGTAATTTTTGTTCAGTGACCCCTATTGGGTCATTTGAGGTCATGCGAGGTCACCTCACTTTTTGGTCAATAACTCCCGACATAATGAAGATAGAGAAGTAAAACAGACATCAATGTGTTTTTCTCGTCGAGTTACGTCTTCCCATATGCAACATGCCCTACTTGGGTCACCACTTGACCTTGACCTGAGGTAAAATTGTTAAGTTGACTTAACAAGGTCACCATGTATATCATTCGAAGCGCCTTGACAAGATAAACACAATGGCGTAAACAGTTTTTCGTTATCTTTATTAAATAAAAAGTTAATAGCAAAAACGATTTAGCAAAAAAATGTTTTTTTTCTTTTTGACCTCTGGAGCCTCAAATATTGACCTGAGATCAAATCTGAGGACACGTTAGCAATTGCAAATTTCACTGGCTGGCGTTTGCTTTTTTCCGTTTGTTTCTAACTAGCATCGTTTCTGAGATATATGGGAATTTCTGGAGCGATGTCCTAAAACAGGAAAAATACTGGAAAATTTGACCTTTGATGACCTCTGGTGACCTCAATTTTGACCTGACCTAAAAGAACACTTAAATATTTTCGATAGAACATGTATCAAGCTATCAAATGCCTTTTTCCGCTTCTCGCTACGTAGCGTAGTTCTCGAGATCTCAGGGGGGGGGGGGGCGGGCGGAAATCAACCCCCCCTGCAGTTCGTGTTCGGCGTGCCCCTGCAGTGCGCGGGTTAAGGTTCCCAAAATTACACTTTTTGTTGCACTATTGGTAAGCATTTGAATTCATATTTTGGAAACAAACAAGTATTGTTTTTATCCATTCCTTTTATGCTGCAGTCCCTAACAGATGCAACACAAGATGCCTTTTGTGTATCATTTTTCGGCGCATATTCACATAGTTGAGTCATCTGTGGTGACGAACAGACTTGCATTTTTCCCCGGTGCATTGCACCTTCTGGCAGTCCTTCCCGTCCCCCGCTCACTCCCTACCTCCGACCCCTCCGTCTGCAGGTATGAGAAGATGCGGGACATGTTTGTTGTACGGGCGGCCGCGTGTTCACTCCCCACCTCCGTCTGCAGGTTTGAGAAGATGCGGGACATGTTTGTTGTACGGGCGGCCGCGTGTTCACTCCCCGCCTCCGACCCCTCCGTCTGCAGGTTTGAGAAGATGCGGGACATGTTTGTTGTGCGGGCGGCCGCGTGTTCACTCCCCACCCCCGACCCCTCCGTCTGCAGGTTTGAGAAGATGCGGGACATGTTTGTTGTGCGGGCGGCCGCGTGTTCACTCCCCACCCCCGACCCCTCCGTCTGCAGGTTTGAGAAGATGCGGGACATGTTTGTTGTGCGGGCGGCCGCGTGTTCACTCCCCACCCCTCCGTCTGCAGGTTTGAGAAGATGCGGGACATGTTTGTTGTGCGGGCGGCCGCGTGTTCACTCCCCACCTCCGTCTGCAGGTTTGAGAAGATGCGGGACATGTTTGTTGTGCGGGCGGCCGCGTGTTCACTCCCCACCCCTCCGTCTGCAGGTTTGAGAAGATGCGGGACATGTTTGTTGTGCGGGCGGCCGCGTGTTCACTCCCCACCCCCGACCCCTCCGTCTGCAGGTTTGAGAACATGCGGGACATGTTTGTTGTGCGGGCGGCCGCGTGTTCACTCCCCACCCCTCCGTCTGCAGGTTTGAGAAGATGCGGGACATGTTTGTTGTGCGGGCGGCCGCGTGTTCACTCCCCACCCCCGACCCCTCCGTCTGCAGGTTTGAGAAGATGCGGGACATGTTTGTTGTGCGGGCGGCCGCGTGTTCACTCCCCACCCCCGTCTGCAGGTTTGAGAAGATGCGGGACATGTTTGTTGTGCGGGCGGCCGCGTGTTCACTCCCCACCCCCGACCCCTCCGTCTGCAGGTTTGAGAAGATGCGGGACATGTTTGTTGTGCGGGCGGCCGCGTGTTCACTCCCCACCCCTCCGTCTGCAGGTTTGAGAAGATGCGGGACATGTTTGTTGTGCGGGCGGCCGCGTGTTCACTCCCCACCCCCGACCCCTCCGTCTGCAGGTTTGAGAAGATGCGGGACATGTTTGTTGTGCGGGCGGCCGCGTGTTCACTCCCCACCTCCGACCCCTCCGTCTGCAGGTTTGAGAAGATGCGGGACATGTTTGTTGTGCGGGCGGCCGCGTGTTCACTCCCCACCCCCGACCCCTCCGTCTGCAGGTTTGAGAAGATGCGGGACATGTTTGTTGTGCGGGCGGCCGCGTGTTCACTCCCCACCCCTCCGTCTGCAGGTTTGAGAAGATGCGGGACATGTTTGTTGTGCGGGCGGCCGCGTGTTCACTCCCCACCCCTCCGTCTGCAGGTTTGAGAAGATGCGGGACATGTTTGTTGTGCGGGCGGCCGCGTGTTCACTCCCCACCTCCGACCCCTCCGTCTGCAGGTTTGAGAAGATGCGGGACATGTTTGTTGTGCGGGCGGCCGCGTGCTCACTCCCCACCTCCGACCCCTCCGTCTGCAGGTTTGAGAAGATGCGGGACATGTTTGTTGTGCGGGCGGCCGCGTGTTCACTCCCCACCTCCGTCTGCAGGTTTGAGAAGATGCGGGACATGTTTGTTGTGCGGGCGGCCGCGTGTTCACTCCCCACCTCCGTCTGCAGGTTTGAGAAGATGCGGGACATGTTTGTTGTGCGGGCGGCCGCGTGTTCACTCCCCACCTCCGACCCCTCCGTCTGCAGGTTTGAGAAGATGCGGGACATGTTTGTTGTGCGGGCGGCCGCGTGTTCACTCCCCACCGCCGACCCCTCCGTCTGCAGGTATGAGAAGATGCGGGACATGTTTGTTGTGCGGGCGGCCGAGTGCGTCAAACTCAGCCGTGACCGCCTGATGGAGGCGCCGGCGTCGGCCGACCGGCACAGCATCGTCTTCAGCCAGTACCAGCCGGAGGTGCACGGGCCCGTCAGGCAGGCCATGCTACATCCCAAGGTGGGTGACTGGGTGATGCACCTTACAAGGGTTAGTAATACGGAGAGGCGGGGTTAGGTGTCATGGGGCGGTGGCCGGGTGCTAGAGGGGTCTGTCGCTGCGGCTGATTTCGTGGGTCGGGGCTGGTGAGCTGGGCGTCCGTGGGTGGCGTGACTGTGTAGATGGTTAGATGCCAAGTGGTTGCTTGCTGTTGTTGTTCGCAGTTTTGGCAGTGGATCTGCTGAAAGATTAATTCATGCTTCATGTGGACGATTGGTGATGAGCTTTGGAGCAGGAAGTGTGGACAAAGGAGCATGCGTTATTTGGAGCGGGATAACTCACATATCATTCAGGCTCATTGGTCAGACTTATCCTAAGCTTAGTGTCCCAGCGAGTAGAGCTTCTCATGACACTCCTTTCCGGTGTTGCTCGGGGTGCCTTTACAAAACAGCGGAGATTGGTACTGTATATAGAGATAATCGTTAGTACTGACTTACCTATCTTACTAAGTTACCTATTCACCCGGCTGTAGTTTTGCGTTCCCCACTGCGTGTCCACCGTTCCCTCGTCACACCTCATAACCGCGTCGCCTCCACACTGACTCCTGTTGCCGCTGCGGCTGCGTCTGTGTCAACAGAAGGAGGAGGAGGAGCCGACCTCGGGTCCGGCCAGCGCCGGCTACTCCTGGGTACAGCCCGGCACACTCGACATCTTCTCCAAGCCCGAGTCGCTCTGAGCGACGCCGCTGGAGAAGGATCGGATTCCCGCGCGATAGACACTCAGCCGCCGTCCGTCCGTGACGCTGTGTGACGTCACATGTCACGATACGCTGAGTGACGTCACAGTGACGGCATGTGATGTCACGGCTGAGCCAGCTGTGTCCCCCGGGACGCTAGTGACGTGCGGACGGGCCGTGGACAGGCGTCTGTGATGGTGCTGACGGGCCGTGGACAGGCGTCTGTGACGTGCTGACGGGCCGTGGACAGGCGTCTGTGACGTGCTGACGGGCCGTGGACAGGCGTCTGTGACGTGCTGACGGGCCGTGGACAGGCGTCTGTGATGGTGCTGACGGGCCGTGGACAGGCGTCTGTGACGTGCTGACGGGCCGTGGACAGGCGTCTGTGACGTGCTGACGGGCCGTGGACAGGCGTCTGTGACGTGCTGACGGGCCGTGGACAGGCGTCTGTGATGGTGCTGACGGGCCGTGGACAGGCGTCTGTGACGTGCGGACGGGCCGTGGACAGGCGTCTGTGATGGTGCGGACGGGCCGTGGACAGGCGTCTGTGACGTGCTGACGGGCCGTGGACAGGCGTCTGTGACGTGTGGACGGGCCGTGGACAGGCGTCTGTGATGGTGCTGACGGGCCGTGGCCAGGCGTCTGTGATGGTGCTGACGGGCCGTGGCCAGGCGTCTGTGACGGTGCTGGGAATCGGGAGCGGTGTCTCGGGCGGATGGGACGACTCTGTCCCATAGCCCAGCTGCCAGCAGACGGCGGAGACTCGGTGAAGAGGCGAGACAATACGCGCACAAGACAACACCGCGACGCCGCGGCGGCGCGGTGGCTGAGGACAGAGACACCTAGTGGACAGTGTGAGACTCGTGTTGCGAAGCGTGAGGCGTTCTTTTGATCGCCCAGTCACGAAATGAATGATATTCAGTCGGTGTGAGGTCGCGATATTGACTAGTGAATTAGTTGCATAAAGACTTGGTATGTTCCAGAATGTTCCATGTGTGTATGGTTGGCGACTGCAGCTATGCGGGTCCCTGAAGTGAAGTGAAGTGAAGTGAAGTGAAGTGAAGTGTTGCCTTAGTGTATTCTGTTTGGATGGGTGATTAGTAAAGTGGAATAATCCGTTCATTGATGAAGCGCGCCCAACATATCTATGTTATATAACTATTCTTTTACCATGATTTCAACTGCATTAATATGCACGGAAAGACATAATGTGGAGTTATAGTTTTAATTACGTTATAATCTGGACTTTCTCAGTAGATACACAGGCGTTAATCCTGGATAGTTGCATAGGTAAATGTCGTTGGCTCGTGGTGAAGACGGGTTAATAACGCGATTTAACTCCAACTGTCTTCCACGCGCCAAGAACAGCATTCCTCTTTTCTTCGCTGACCTTCGTTGATTGAAGTGGTAGAAAACATAGTTCGGCGGGTCATATTCTGGCGTGTCGCATAATGTGTGTGTGACTGGCAACTCCGAGTGTCGGGTTCCTAACGTTTTAATGCCTGCGTTGACGTGCTTGCTGTGATCCCTCATCTACGAAGCACAAACTACCGATTGGAGTTACGACAGTTTGTGAGGTGTGACGCATGAGTCGGCGGACAGCTGCTGGTTATTTAATAAATGGCTAATGTTTTGACACACGCTGTGTATTCTATCGCCAATGACAACATTGAGTTAATATTCTGAAATATACAAAATATTCAAACCGCACATTGAAATATAAACCGCTGCCAGCGACAAGAGGGGATATTGCAGTATTAGCCAATGAATATCTGAGCCACATTTGTAAAATACACCGTAACATTTGTTTATTAGTCTGAGCCACTGCGACGATGAATGAAGACATGGACAGTTACATGGCAACAAACAGTAAACATTTCAAGGCCTTCGCCAGTGATAAGGCTGCGAGCATACGTTAACTATCATACGAGACCTGTAAGATCTCTGGTCACAGCGCGAATACTTACATCAGCCTTTTCGCACCGAAGGGTTTGCCGCTTACCTTTGAGTATTTCAGCGTTCAATCATCACGTTATTATCATAAACTGTACATGAAGCCGTCCACTGTCGAGGCACCACACCGCATAAAGCTTTGAGCATACACTAGAGAGCGTGGGGCACTTCCGCCCATTTATGCTGAGACTACATTGCACAGAGGTATGGGGGTAACAACGAACATGTTGACATACCTAATCCCAAACCACCACACCCAGCCCATCACAAACCACCACACCCAGCCCATCACAAACCACCACACCCAGCCCATCACAAACCACCACACCCAGCCCATCACAAACCACCACACCCAGCCCATCACAAACCACCACACCCAGCCCATCACAAACCACCACACCCAGCCCATCACAAACCACCACACCCAGCCCATCACAAACCACCACACCCAGCCCATCACAAACCATCACGCCCAGCCCATCACAAACCACCACACCCAGCCCATCACAAACCACCACACCCAGCCCATCACAAACCATCACGCCCAGCCCATCACAAGCCACCACACCCAGCCCATCACAAACCACCACACCCAGCCCATCACAAACCATCACGCCCAGCCCATCATCACCACGCTCGGGCTACCCTCCCAGGCGACCCCGTGTTGACATACCTAATCACAAATCACCACACCCAGTCCATCATCACCACGCTCGGGCTACCCTCCCAGACCACCCCGCCCACCTCTCACGGGTCGATCGGGTGCGCGTCCATCCCACATCGTCGCCGCATCTGCTCCAGGAAGGGCACCATATCGTTTGTCAGGCGATACGTCTCGCCCTCCCACTGGAAATGCGTCGGGGGCTGGTGCTCGCCATTGTCGAACATAAACCCGCGACTGAACTCGATGGCAAGAGCCGAACGGACGAGCCCCACGCCGCCGGCTCGAGCTGGGCCAGGATGGTACACGCGCCCGGTGGACGGCAGCATGCATAGGCGGTGAGGATCGAACGCAGTCGACAGCAGCGCCCCGGCGTGGTTGTAGGATAAGCTGAGCTTCGCGGAACTGTCGCTAGGTGCCAGCACGTGCGTGAAGACGACAGGTAAGTCATCGCAGCGGATGTAGTTACGTTCGCGGCCACATGGCGACATAAATGGGAACTCTGAGTACCGGCCTGTGTCGTTAAGTCGCAGCTGGTTGAAGAAGAACCGCAGGAATTTCTGCTCTGAAAGGTGAAGAGAACCGTTTCACGGACGGGACACAGCAGGCAGTTGAACCATTGGTGAGGGTTGGTGATATTTGGTGTCAGTATAGGTGGGCACCGGTCCGTTACGCCGTTATTCCGTTACTAACGAAGTTACTTTTTTTAGTAACGAAGTAACGGACTCGTTATTTTTTTTACAGTAACGGACCGAGTAACGGAAGTTACTTTTGTGGTCCGTTACTTCGTTACTTTTTAGTCCGTTACTCCGTTATTCAGTTACTTGTTTTCCATACTTGTTTCTCTTAACGCCCGGGTTTATTCGCCCCAGCACAATCAATGCCTTACACGTGTAAACAAATTCGAATGTCATATGGCGTAAAGGGCTGCCAAATATCGTACCTGTTGGGCTGTTCCATCTTAATGCGTAATGACTGCGATAATGGTAGCGTCCCCCGATCCCGATGCCGCGAAACGTTGACAATGTCCGTCAGCTGATATAGGCCGGCGGCAAGCTGGCGGCGCTAGTTTATGTTTTGATGAATACGCATCAGTGCTTGAGTACTCAGGCTTAAAAGTAGAGTGTGTAGTGCCCTGATAAAGGCGAGCTTCGAGTAACGACTAACGAATCTCTGATAATTACACGCACTGGAGGGGGAGGGGGGGCACAAGAGCTACAATAACGAAATTTGTAGGGTAGGGAGGTGCTGTAGGGAACTCTGTTTTGCGAAATTTGCATGACCCTTGGTCAATATCTTCGAGGTCAAATAGGGTCAAATATGCCAAAACAATTTGTTAAGCACTTTGTTCCAGAAACCCCAAAATATCTCGAGAACTATGACAGCTAGGAACAAACGAAAAAACAACAATCGAAAGTTCTTGAACTATGCAATCGCCATGATGTCCTTAAATTTTAGCTTAGGTCAATCGTTTATGCTCCAGAGGTGATCAAAGGTCAAAAAGGTTATGTATGGCAAAACCGTTTTTTTCGCAAATAACTTTTTACCTAATAAAGATAAGGTAATGACTTGCACGCCATTGTGTTCGTCTCGCCAAGGCGCTTCGACATATAGTAATGCTGACCGGTTTAAGTCAGCATAGAAATTTGACCTCAGGTCAAGGTCAGGTAGATGGAGATAGTCATACTCCATATTGGGAGGCGTGTCTCGACGAGACAAACACATTGGTACCAGTTTCACTTATCTATCTTCATGCTGTCGGAATTTATATCACTTCGTTTTACAAAAGTAACGGAGTAACGGAGTAACTGTAACTTCCGTTCTATTTTTGACGATGTAACGGAGTAACGAGTAACTAGTTACTTTTTTTGGAGTAACGGAGTAACGGAGTAACGAGTAACGAAGTTACATTTTGAAGTAACGGTGCCCACCTATGGATGTCAGTCAGTCAAAATGGATGCATTGTGAAGTGTGACACTGATGCACGACAAAGCCATGCTAAGTTAATTGAGGTCAAACGAATATGCAAGATTATTATTTAAGACATAAGGCCAATTATTTCGTGCCTCCAATTCGTCTGACTGATGTTATCAATACATGTTATCAATACAGAAACGATCGTAACGATGATACGCCAATATGCCCTCGGAGTGGAGCTTATATCATTAGCATGATGGTCGCTATGTAAAACTAGATCAAGCATAAGACTGAATGTTAAAATTACTTCAACCATTGTGATGATTGGGCCGACAGGTCACAGGTGTCAACTGACCTTTGATACACGAGGTGAAGTTCTTCATCTTCGAGTCATCCAGGAAAAGCTGTAATAGAACAGGACGCGTCTCTTGACTTTCTCCGTCACATTCACACAATAACACACAAACTAACAGCGACGGAAAATGATTCATTAGGTACCTCATATTCACTGTATGGCCGATGAGTCTCGAACTAAGTCACTGTAACATCCCAAGACGCCGCTGGAAGCGAGGGATATGCAAATATATACCGCATTCGACCGGTCTGGCGCGAAGCTTGTGTTCCAATCAAATTGTTACGTCCAACTAAACTACGACTCGTGTTGTGTTCCTGCTCACCTCTGGCTGATGCAGAACTCGGACGTTCTTTAAATTAGTGTCTTTCAAAGCTGGGCTCGACAAATATTTTGCGGGAAAGGGTTTTGTTTATAAATATTCCTGGGATTAGTCTTAGATATAGTGATACACATATGTGAATATATATAAGAACATAACTAATTGAAATAGGTTGCTTACAAGAAAGGGATTATTTTGAGAAGGAAGATTGTGTATGTGTGGGACTAGCGTAATTTACAACGTTTGTATGGATTGAATGTCTTAGACATAAAGACATACATTTTCAGTACAACAAAGAGCCTCGTGGGCCCGTCCTGGGTTGTACGGCACACATGGACGTGAACATCACACATGTGACAACGGACATGAACGGCCACATACATTGCCTCGCAGGGCACCATATCATGTAATACACACTAACCATTTTCAGAATTTAACATCCAGTACATATCCATCGTCCTGCACACACGAACCTCAGAATTTAGCAATCTACATTCACAAGACATTCAATCCATACAAACGTTGTAAATTTCACTAGTCCCACACATACACAATCTTCCTTCTCAAAATAATCCCTTTCTTGTAAGCAACCTATTTCAATGTGTTATGTTCTTATGTATATTCACATATGTGTATCACTATAACTAAGACTAATCCCAGGAGTATTTATAAACAAAACCCTTTCCCGCAAAATATTTGTCGAGCCCAGCTTTGAAAGAAACTAATGTGGCTGCACTGATTACATCACCTGGTAAATTGTTCCAATGGCTCACAGCCCTTCCACTGAAAAACGACTGTCTAAATCTAGTCCTGCTTTGTTTAACAATAAGTTTATAGTGATGGCCTCGCCCTCTTTTCTCCCTATCAAAATCAAACAAGTTCTTTAAATACTCAATCTGTTGACCATTTACAAACTTAAAAACTTCAATGAGATCCCCCCTCAATCTTCTGTATTTAAGTGAGAACATATCCAATGTTTTAAGCCTATCCTCATATGCTAAATTACTCATACCGTTAACCATTTTCGTAGCCCATTTTTGTACCCTTTCTAGTAACCAACAATCTTTATCATACGTTGGAGACCAAGCTTGAACACAGTACTCTAAATGCGGTCTAACAAATGCACAATACAGTTTAGTTATCACCTCAGCACTTTTATAAGAAACGTTCCTGTAAATGGCACCAAGCATCCTTAGCGCCTTTTTTCTAGCTTTGGTTACCTGGTCAGAAGCAGACAGCTTACTGTTAACCATTACCCCTAGGTCCCTTTCCATTGCTGTCTGTGACATCTCCTGTCCCCCCATTGCGTACGAAGTTCTTCTTTTTACTCGGCCTACATGCATAACTTTACATTTGTTAATATTAAAATCCATTTGCCATGTTTCTGACCATTCAACCAACCTATCCAGATCCGACTGGAAAAGATCCTGGTCGTTATCTCTCCTAATAACCCTGAAAACTTTAAGATCGTCAGCAAATTTTAACACTTTACTGTCTACACCATTCTCGATTGTATTTATGAATATTAAAAATAGCAATGGGCCTAAAACAATGGGCCCATTGTGAACAATGGGCCCATTGTGCCCATTGACACAAGACACAATGGGTCCATTGTGTCTTGTGAATGTAGATTGCTAAATTCTGAGGTTCGTGTGTGCAGGACGATGTATATGTTAACGATATATATGTACTGGATGTTGAATTCTGAAAATGGTTAGTGTGTATTACATGATATGGTGCCCTGCGAGGCAATGTATGTGGCCGTTCATGTCCGTTGTCACATGTGTGCCGTTCACGTCCATGTGTGCCGTACAACCCAGGACGGGCCCACGAGGCTCTTTGTTGTACTGCAAATTTATGTCTTTATGTCTGTATTCGCACTCTACCACGACCAGTGTTCGCGCTTCCAACCTGCCTACTTCCGCTCCTCTCTTCCGACATCGGTACACCGGTTCCCACGCCGGAAACCCACATCTCGACATATGCGAATGTAGACAACACGAATCCTTCTCCATCTGAAGAACTCACCATTCCCTGATGGTCGATGTAGTAGAAGTATTCCCTGACTTTGGGCGACGGCGACTGCCCCTGCACATATTCGGAGAACGGTCCCAGATGAGAGGGGCCGCTGAAACATCGCCGAAGCAGGGCACGCGTGGGCCGCAGCGGCAGAAACGACGGCAGCATTCCCGCTCTGAAACAAGAACAGAGCTATAATGCATGCTATGAGGTGGATACGACACGAGGTCGCTACGTCGAAAACAAAACGATGTCCTCCAGTCAAAATTCAACTTTAATAAAAATCCAGTCAATTTGATCGATATGAAAAAATACCGAGGAGTGTAACTCGGTCTTAGGTCAATTAACTTTAATTTTCCAAACATAAAATCCAAGGTTTATACAGTCTGTACCTTTTGTAAGTTTCTCATACACATCTATTCACCCCGATAGAGCTATGAGGAGTCAAGCTTTTTGGAGCAAGACTTTTATAACAGAACAGTTGAGTGAGTCAGGAACCTGACTTGCTCGGATGCTGATACGTCCACATCATGTGGGAAATATATACAATCAAATGCATTGACAATTTGGCGGCAATGCGCGCCAACTTTCCTTGCCATGCTAAAAATAATCAACTGCATAAATTTCGACCAGCACCAGCCGAACGAACAATGCTATATTGCAGAGTGTGGTCAGTAAGTACACTGCGCAGTCTAGTTGTCTCTTACACGAATGTCCGCCTGATAGCTTAATTTTAGCAGGCCTTACATCTTTATACCCGGCTGGAAAGTTGGTCATTCCCGCTGGGCACGTGGACATCGCTGGCAACGAACTCGCCGACACGGCAGCCAGACGCACTGTCTCAGCTCCTTCCACCGACGCCCCCCCCCCACCCCCTTCCAGTGATGAGAGACTCCTATCTCACTGCTAGGAAATTGGATACTTACTTCATGATGGATATTTGATGTCCATCTTGGATACTGGGATGGATACTTGATGGATCATGTTGGTTGGATACTTACTTCATGATGAAAACAGACCAATACGTTCATACTGCAACAAGCCTCTCACTGTGAAGTGTGACATAATATGTCCTATTTCCTACTTGCTTGCTCAGATTATGTCAAAAACGGTGTAGGGCGTCTCTGACAAATTGGACCAATTATGACTCTCTGCCACCTCCTGCGTGATGGTCTCAATCTCATTGTGCCCAGACTGATTTGTTTTTCTTTTATCTGCAATATCAACTTCGAATTAATTTTATAATCTCAGTAACTAGCTAATTGTAATTACCTGTGACAGGCTCTGAAAGCCATGGGTACACTGTGGATGTTCCTGAATAAAGTCTATGTCTATTTGTGGCATGACCAAAACAGTTATCATGCCCTGGCTAAAAGCCTAATTTACAAACAAATAACACAGCTGGTGGCTCAGTCAGGAGAGCCCTGGGCTGGGACACCTCATCTAATCTGGCTGGCTAGGATCAGTCACTTCCCACTCTGTATTTGTTATGACTGTGATAGCTTGTAGCTTTGTTTGTTTGTTGGGGCTTAAGGCCGCGACGACTGCATGGTTGCGATAGCTTGTAGCTGAAAGGACAAGTAGTAGCAGCGTGTAACATATAGGCGTAGGAACAGGGGGGGGGGGGGGGGGGGACAGGGTGACATGACCCTCTCACATTTATGCCACTTTTTTGCTAAATATTATATTTTGCTTGGTGAAGACATAAAGACAAAGACATAAAAGAAAAGTGCAACAAAGAGCCTCTTGGGCCCATCCGAGGTTGCACCCCACCCCCACCCACCCACCCCCCCCCCCCCCCCCCCCCCCACCAGTCTCGCCCCTTCAAATCACCTTACTCTACCTGCATAAAAGAAGGCTAATCCCACGAGTATTTATGAACTAATCCCTTCTCTGTAAAGTATTTATCTAATCTAATTTTGAAGGAAGCAAGTGTCACTGCATCAGCGACATCCCCTGGTAGCATATTCCAATGTCCTACAACCCTTCTACTGAAAAATGACTGTCGTAGCCTAGTCCTACTTTGTTTCATAATGAGTTTATGCTGATGACCTCTACCTCGATTTTCCCTATTGAACTCAAACATACCCTTTAAATATCCAGAATGCTGACTATTTACAAATTTGAAGACTTCAATTAGATCTCCTCTTAGCCTTCTATATCTAAGTGAAAAACATACCCAATTTCTTTAATCTATCTTCATAAGGTAAACTACCAAGACAATTAACCATTTTTGTTGCCCTTTTTTGAACTCTTTCTAACAACCAGCAATCTTTCTCATATGTTGGAGACCAGGCTTGTACACAATACTCCAAATGTGGTCTAACGTATGCACAATACAGTTTTGTTATTACCTTTTCACTCTTGTAGGAAACATTTCTGTTAATGGCCCCTAGCATTCTAAGTGCCTTTTTTCTAGCTTCTACAACCTGGTCTGACGCTGATAGTCTATTGTTTACCACGACACCTAAATCTCTTTCCTTTTCAATCTGCTCCATTTTCTGCCCACCCATTTCATACCTATGTTTACTGCTAACCCGTCCAGCGTGCATAATCTTACATTTACTCAAATTGAATTTCATCTGCCATGCTTCAGACCACTCAACTAGCTTGTCCAGATCTGATTGAAAAACATCCTGATCATGTTTTCCTCTAATAATCCTGACAACTTTTAGATCGTCTGCAAATTTCAAGACTTTGCTGTCTATACTGTTCTCAATTGCATTCACAAATATTATAAAAAGCAATGGGCCCAGGACTGAGCCCTGTGGAACCCCACTGAGAACCTCCTTCCATTGTGATTGGCACCCATTCAATATAACCCTTTGCTGGCGTCCTGAAAGCCACGTTTCTATCCAATCCAGAATCTTGCCCCTGATCCCATGAATTTTAAGTTGCAACCCCAGTCTTGTATGGGGGACTTTGTCAAATGCTTTACTGAAATCAAGAAAAGCTACATCTAGCTGTTTACCCTGATCAAAGCTATCTGTTGCAACATCCAAAAAGTCCAGAAAATTAGTTAAACAAGAACGGCCCTTCCTAAAGCCATGCTGTGTATCCTTGATGAGTTCATTTTGCTCCAAGAATTCAACAATCTTATCTTTGATGATTGATTCAAGCACCTTGCAGACTAATGAGGTCAGACTAACTGGTCTATAGTTTTCCTCTTTACTTCTATCTCCCTTTTTATGAATAGGAACAACATTTGCTCTTTTCCAATCAAGTGGAATTTTACTATCTGCAAGTGATTTAGAAAATATTATGGCTAATGGAACCGACAACTCCCTTTCAGATTCTCTTAAAAGTCTAGCATGGATTTCATCAGGTCCTTCTGCCTTGTTAGGCCTTACTTTCTTTAGATATTCTAGAACAAGTTCACTACTTATGCCACCTAGCTCTCCTATAGTCTCCTCTGTCTCTAGCTCAGGCTGAAGTGCTGCAATACTACTCTGGTCCTCGATAGTAAAGACAGATTGAAACTGATCATTAAGCACTTCAACCATTTCACTGTCCTTGCTAACTAACACATCTACCTTAAATGGACCTATATTTTTGGAAACTGTACTTAACTTATAAAAACTGAAGAACTGCTTACTATCTGCATTACAATGTCTAGCTAAATCAAGTTCCTTTGCCCTTTTAGCTGCTCTGACCTTTTTCTTAACTGAATTTCTTGCATTCTGGTAGGCCTTCTGATTTATATCTAGTGAAGATCCCTTCAAAATGCCAAATGCACTTCTTTTAGCTTGTATAGCACTCCTTACTTCTGGGGTAAGCCAAACTGGATTGCCCTTGGTTCTGTTACGTTTGTGCCTGAGGGGTATATGCCGATTTTGAATTTGGCTTAATCTAGCTTTGAAAACATTCCAGGCCTCACATGCATCTAAACCTGCCAACTCAACGTTCCATTTTATCTGTGCGAGGTCATTTCTTATACCATCAAAATCAGCCCGGCTGAAGTTTGGAACCATAATAAGGTTATCTTTGGGCCTCATTTCTGATGAGATATTGAATTTAACCATATTGTGATCACTGGTTCCTAGACCTGCACAAATACTTATGTCACTAACTAGATCACTGTTGTCTGAGAATACAAGGTCTAGAATGGAGCAATGTCTGGTTGGCTCTGTTACAAACTGATGCATGAAAAGCTCCTCTTCAAAGATTTGCCTATACAACCTACACTCATTTGTTTCCTCTGCTATACTTTCGTATCCTCTTAAGTTAAAATCTCCCATAATAAGACACTGAGCCCGAAAGTTCCTACGTATTTCCTCACAAATATCTTGGTCTGTTTCAGCTTGGGAGTTCCTTGGAAGATTCCCTGGTCTGTAAAATGCACCTATCCTCAACCTTCCTCTGTTTCCTGTACCAATTTTAATGTCAAGCCAGATTGATTCTACTTCTTTTACTTTACTAGAATCATCAACTCTAGTAGTGCAGTACAAGCTATTTACATATACAAACACTCCGCCTCCCTGCCGTGATTCTCTGCAGTATGAGAACATGTTATACCCTTGTAACTCGAAATCCTGTAGCCTATCCCTATTATACCCCTCACTAACCCATGTCTCGGTTACACAAATGATATCAGGCTTTTCAAGGGCAACATAACACTCAAACTCATCTAATCACACATTTTCTTCATCACACATTTTCTTCAGCTTGGTGAAGAAAATGTGTGATGGCAAAAGGTTCACCAAGGCAAGAAGAGCACACACACACACACACACACTTTTTGTGTTGTTTTCTACATCACAATCTCATCTCACACACATTCTACATTCTACTACATTGTGTTGTTCTGGTCCAACATCAGATAATGGTGTGATTTTTTCTGCTACCTTTTGACTTAAAGAGTTGGCTCAATCTCATAGACACCATATATTGGGAAAGGATGAGTGGTTTTTTTTTCTTTGCAACTTGGTCACAGGTTGTAATTTCACCCACAATGAGCCACTTGCCACAACAATTGCATGACACATGTATCCTCTTGGGACCAAGTTGCTAACTGGAACCCTCACTCTATTCATAAGATTGGGTGGGTCAAGTCACACCTTGTGCAGCTCCCTGCCAGGGAATCAAACCCCCGTCACTGGTACAGGACACAAGTATCTTACCGATGCGCCAGATTGTCACACCTAACTGATCATAACGGATTCAACCTCATGTGGCATCTGTCACTGACAGAGGGTATTGTGAGTGTCATGACAACTTGAAAAACTAATGACTCAAGACTAAAGATCTAAGAGGATATGGTGCTTGACCTGTAACAGATAATACTCACAATGGATTACCAACCTAGGGTGGACTACTGTAATGCCAGGCACATCCTAACACAACAACCCCAGCAGGTGAGCTGAACAGGTGAGCTGAACAGGTGAGCTGAACAGGTGAGCTGAACAGATGTATCATGCTATTGGTGCTTGTTGGTGCATAAGTATCATCTACATCACCAAGAGCATGCAAAGTCTGGTGTTAGGACAAGTCTATTGTCTGGCATCATGGTTGTTTACCCTATAGGGCAATTTTGAAGTGATAATGCTGTGCACTGTGTAGTTAATAGTTGGACAGTCTAACTTTTCTCAGATGTTAAAATGCTGACCAAATACAAAAAAA